>APFE030301141.1:105064-146017 GCA_000404065.3 Pinus taeda | reverse complement strand
TTGCCTACAATTCCTAGAAAACTTAAGCAATGTGATGCTTTCATTCTAGGAAAGCATAGCAAACAGTCTTTTCATGATTCACATTCAAGAGCACATAGGAAGATTGAACTTATTCATTCAGATTTGTGGTCCAATGCCTGTTTCTTCTGCAAATGGAAATAAATATATCATGACATTTATTGATGACTACACCAGAATGTGTTGGGTTTATTTATTGAAGAACAAATCTGATGCTTTTCAAACATTCAAGAATTTTCATAAATGGATTGAAAATGATGCACAGTCTCATATTGGGTCTATTCGCACTGATAATGGAAAAGAATACACATCAAATGAATTTGAAAACTATCTTCGCCAACATGGATCAAACATCAAACAACTGTGCCTTATAATCCCCAACAGAATGGTGTAGCTGAAGAATGAATAGAACAATCCTAAATATGGTACGATCCATGCTTTTCTTCAAAAATGTAAAGATAATGTTTTGGGCTGATGCTGTTCTATGTGCTGCATATATAAAGAATAGATGTCCATCTAATGCTATAAGAAACAAGACTCCTTATGAATTATGGTATGGACATGTTCCTTCGGTAAACATCTCAGGATCTTTGGTTCCACATGTTATGCTTTGATACCAAAGGTACATAGAAACAAACTTGGTGCTAGAAGTCGTAAGTGTATCTTTCTGGGGTATTCAAACAACTCCAAATCATACCGCCTCTATGATGAAGTAAATAAAAGGTTTGTTGTATCTAGAGATGTAATTTTTCTTGAATCATCCAAAACTGACAATGTTGTTGAGCGGCAACTTGATCACTTGGATAGATTCGCAAAACCAAAATCATTTCAAGAATTTGATAATCAGATTCCACATCTTGAAGGGGGGATTCCTATACTAGATCAACATGTGGAATATTCTTCTGAAGAACACTCTCGCCCGCATGAAACTCCAACAATAGATGATGCTTTAAGTGATGTAATTGATAGAATTGGGAGACTCAATCTTGATTCAGTCCCAACTCAATCAACAGAGCAGCCTGGACCATCTCAGAAAGGTCCCCCAAAGTGGCTGACGAAGACACTTGAAAGTGTTCACCCTGATGAAATTGGAAATACAGGAACCAGAAATTCAAACCAACAAAATGGAGGTGATGTAGATGACTCTAATTCACCTGTTGATATGGATGTTTCTTATGATTGTGAATTGAACTTGTCTATAGATTTTGAACCAAATTCCTTCAAAGAAGCCACTTCTCATGATGAATGGAAAGAAGTGATGCAAAAGGAGTATGATGCTCTCATAAAGAATGGCACTTGGAAGCTGGTTGATCCTCCATTTGGAACCAAACCATTTGGCTACAAGTGGGTCTACAAGAACAAGTATAAAGCTGATGGCTCACTTGACAAGAAAAAAGCTAGGCTTGTGGAAAAAGGTTTTGCACAGAAGGAAGGGGTCGATTATGAGGAGACTTTTTCCCCCATAGAAAAATGGGCCACCATCCGGCCACTCTTTTCACTAGCAGCTCAGAACAGTTGGAAAATCCATCAAATGGATGTAAAAACTGCTTTCCTGAATGGAGATCTAAAAGAGAATGTTTTTATGTCCCAGCCTGAAGGATTTGCTTTGAAAGGACATGAACATAAAGTAAGCAAGCTTTTAAAGTTCTTGTATGGCCTCAAACAAGCACCGCGAGCCTAGTATGAAAAACTAAAAGAGCATCTTCTGAAACTCAATTTCAATCATTTTGATCTTGATGATGTAACTTTATTTGTCAAGAAAGTTTGGAAAACAATTGTATATCTTGAGGTATATGTAGATGATATTTTAATGACAGGGAACAATGAAAGATACATTGCATCCATAAAGAAGGAATTGGGTAAAAGTTTTGAAATGACTAATTCGGGCTATGTTCATTACTATCTTGGCATTGAAGTAACCCAACATCCAAAGTCCATATTTATTTCTCAAAAGAAATACATTGGAGATTTTTTGAACAGGTTTGGCATGACATAGTGCAATCCTCTTACTACTCCAATGGAACAAAACTTAAAGCTCACATCTATTGAAGAAAAGGAATTTGAGGATGCAATAAAGTATAGACAGCTTGTAGGAAGTCTCAACTACCTAACTACTACCAGACCAGACATTTCATTTGTTGTTGGAATCCTCTCCAGGTTTATGCAAAGCCTTGTGAGGGACATTGGTCTGCTACAAAAAGAGTTCTAAAGTACTCGAAGGGAACTCAAGACTTCGGAATCAAGTACACACAGGTGGATGACTTCAGCTTGATCGGACACTATGATTCAGACTTTGATGGAGACAAAGAAACTGGGGTATATACTTTAGGATATGCTATGAATCTTGGATCAGGAGTTGTCTCCTGGAGATCACGAAAATAATCAATTCCAACAGATTCCACAACAGAAGAAGAATACGTGGTAGCAGCTGAAGCAACAAAAGAAATTGTGTGGCTCGGGAAAATTCTTGAAGATTTGCAGGTAAAACAAGTACAATCAACTCACTCATGATTGACAACATCTCTGCAATAAGTTGGCCAAAAACCCAAGTTCCATGATCAACAAAACATCCAATACTAAATATCATCTGATCCGACATCATGTAAGGCCCAAAAAATCCATCTCTATCAATTGTTCCCAAAATGAGCAAATTTCAACATTTACCAAAGCTTGCAAGAGAAAAACTTGAAAGATCAGAAGATGCTGGACTCACAAACATCCTTCAGATTAAGGGGGAATGTTGAACCTAATCCATGATTGGGTGAATTTATGTAAATAATTAAATTAGGAATGTGAACAGTCATCAGGAGATGAACTGAACAGTCACACCCTATTGTATATAACAAATACATACCTGATGGAATAATACGAATAAGTTTTCTGCTGAAGGGAGTTAGTGCCTGGCCTGACAGCACCCACCAATAACAGTGCTAAGTTGCAACTTGTACAGAGTTCCAATTCAAACTCCCTGCATCAATACCAATGTTCCCTGAACCATTTTGTAGGTATCCTTCTCGAACACTATTTTTACACCTGAATCATCCATCCTGCTTACAGAAATCTGATTTCTGGCTAATACAGGGATATGCAGAAAACCCAGAAGTGTTCTAACCCTCCCACCTTGCAACTTCAACTTTAATTTTCCTTGACCAATGATTCTAGCCTTCCTTATCATCGCCTAAGAAGACATCACCACCATCATATTTCTCATACTCGCAGAACCACTCTCTATGGGGAGTGAAGTGAAAGGATGCACTTGAGTCAACCAACCATGCCTCATGATCTACATATGTACTTGAAGAAGACAAGTACACATCCCCACCTTCATCTTAGGTGGTTTTTGCCTCTGCAGAAGGAGCATCATCAGATCCCTTTCCTTTATCAGGAGCCTTAGATTTACAGTCCCTTTTGTAGTACCCTTCCTTTCTGCATTTCCAGCACACTGCCTTTACAGGTTTTCCTGGAGATTTAGATCTCCTTCTAGATTTAGATCTCCCACTCAATGACTTATTTTTGTTTCTGTTCTAGGACTGTCCTCGTACATACAAGGCATCATGATTATTTCTCTCCATATTTTTCCATCTCATCTCCTCCATCAGCAAGGATGAGACTATTTCATCAAAATGTAAGGCAGTTGCATTGCTACCTATTGCAATAACCAGACTATCCCATGAATCTGGTAGAGAACACAACAAACTGATGAACTTATCTTCATCTAAAATTTTAATATCAATAGATGTTAACTAACTTACCATAGTATTAAATGCGTTTAGATGCTCTGTCACTAAGTCTCCATCTTTCATCCTTAGGTTATGCAGTTTTTTCCACAGGAATATTTTATTCACCAGAGACTTAGATTGGTACAAAGTCCCTAACTTATCCCACAAAGCCTTCATAGTAGCTCCCCTGATACATTTAGCAATACTGAAGCTGAGACACACAATCGTATTGTGCTCTTTGCCTTCCGATCCAACTTCTTCCATACTTCATCGGACACTACCGTTGGTTTAGTACCCAGATCTACCGTGAACCACTAATCTTTATCCACCAACAGATCCTCCATCTTGAGTTTCCACAACTCAAAACCTTGACCATTAAATTTCTTGATCTCTTTCTTTCCACTGCTCACCATCTTCTTTCACCGCCAGAATCGATCTCATAGATCTCCCACTGAACAGGGTCTGCCACAGGTCTGAGCAAAACCCCTCAACAACAAAGGTGTCCCTTTGAATCCAAAACTACTCTAATACCAAATGTAGGTTTTAACCCCATATAGAAATTACCTGCATATGAATTCTAAAACACAAAAAATAAACAATGCAAGAGCATAACACATAAAACACATATACACAGATATTTTCCCCTGGATCCCAAAACCAAGACTACCAGCTTGATTTTTCATTATGTTCCTTTCAATGTTATGATACATATTTATACATGCTGAAGCATCCAATACCATGGACCAGAAACCATCGCGTCCAATACCATGGACCGAAAAACATCGCATCCAAAAAACATGTGCGAAAATCATGCACAAAATCATAGGTGGGTCTGCCCATCCTAGCATAGGGTCCAAGACCAAAATTTTTCGTGGCCCTGCTCTAGACCACATAAATTGGGGTTACGAGTATGCCTCAAACCCCCTAGCCCCCCCCCCCCACCCCCACTACAAAATCAATGCAACGAAGGGGGACTCCGCCCCCCCCTAACTCCCCAATTAACTATGTGGGCTAGTCGTGGAAAGAATATAACAGAACCCAACAAAGAAGAGGAAATTACAGTGGATCTGTGGTAGGTTGTATCTCTTTAGTTTGTTGGGTAATATAAAAGGAAGAACTACTTTTTTCTTCGTGGATGCAGCCCAAATTGGGTGAACCACGTATATCTATGTCTCTCTTGTTTTATGCATTTTCTATGTTTATATTTATGCAATATTTTATGTGTTCCATTGCTCTATAATATATAATTTTCTAACAGTTTCCACATCCAGATATTAGTGTGATGTCTTTTACTACCCTAGGTATGCCTTCATGCAGATCTATAAGCCCCTAGGGCTCAATATTGCAACTCTATCTAAACATCATTTAAACCTTCACGAAGGTATACATGTCTTTGTGAATCTTTAATAGTTGACTTATCCACTTGCGCGCACCAGAAAATTACCCTAGATTAGTGTTCGTGCTAATCTACTTAGTTTGTTATTAAACATAACATAATGCATCAATCTTCACGAAACTACATAAACATGTTTGTGTACATCATTTCACATTTATTCAATAGATTCACACAGCATTCAATCAATATTCCATAAACAGATTATTCATCACAAAATATATCATAAACAAAGGTAAGAAGAGAAAAATAGGTATACACAGGATTTCTTTGGTAACTTTCTTTATTGATCGTTAGTTCAGATTTACAAACTCAAAACTACCCTGCGCGCATAGCTGCAAGGGTTTGCACACTCAATTGCGGACTCTACCTAGTCCTCTGTGCACTCAACTGTAGATTCTTTCTCTCCTATCTGACCCACTTCTTTGCTCTAATACTTCACTTCTATTAAAACATTACATCCATCATTATCCCCTTCTACCTTAGACTCTATAAGGCACACCTATTTATACCCTTTTTCATACAATCCCATGGTCCGTGGACCATCAGTGGGTCTCAAAACTGACTCAAACTTTAAATAAACAAGGTGCTAAAACCGCTTTGACTCCTAATCGTTTGCGCACTCTAAATCCAAAAATAGTGGTGACTTTACATTATTTACAAAAATAACATTAAAATTGGATTATTTTAACCTCAAAACTGACCCAAGGGACCGCATCCCAACAGAATATTAAAATAAGATTAGGTTACATCATCAAATTTTAGAGGGAAAACATGAAAAACTATTTTTTCAACTTGTATTTTCAACTTATCTCCCTATGGGTTTACTCAAATTTTGAGTGAAAGCATTAATTATATGAAAAATTTGATTCCTCATCCAAGGAGTAGCCATGTTGCATACTTTTGATGGATCTTGCTACACCAAAAATGAGAAATACATGAAAAATGTGATTGCAATCACGTTTTTTTCATGTATTTCTCATTTTTTGTATAGTAGAGTCCATCAAAAGTATGAAACATGGGTACTCCTTGGATGAGAAATTAAAATTTTCATCCAAAGAGTAATCCTACTCGAAATTTGAGTAAAACCTTAGGGAGATAAGTTGAAAATACGAGTTGAAACAATAGTTTTATTATTTTATTAATTTTTAATCTTTTTTACTCCAAAAATAGTGAATGATCCCCCATGGTTGAAATCATCATCTTGAATCCTATTGGTTCCTAAAATGTTTATTTTGGTTGAACATTTTTCTGAGGCCCATTTTAGACGTCAAAATTCCCTTAATGCTTCTTAGGACACCTCAAGTCCCAAAAAGTAATGCATCAGCCCAATGTCCTTCATCTTGAACTCCATAGCAGGATCCTCCTTGAAACCACTAATCAGTCTCTTTGCCCCAGTAATGAACAACTCATCAACATACAACAAAAGAATGAGTGGATCATCCCCTAAGACAATGTAGTCTACATTCGGATCTGCATCACTCTTCCTGAAACTCATTTGCTACAAGTAAGTATCAATCCTTGAATACCAAGCTCTCAGAACTTTCTTAAGACCGTAGAGTGATCACCTCAACCAACATACATGGGTCTCCTGCCCAAGTACCTCAAACCCCTGTGGCTGCTCAACAGACACATCCTCCTCTATAATTGCATTCAGAAATATAGTCTTCACATCCATCTAATGGATTTTCCAACCCATTTCTGCAACAATAGATATAATGGATTAGATATAAGTGTTCCAAGATAAGAGAGAGAAGGTCTTATTAGAGTCAACTCCCTCTATCGACAAACCTCACCTTGAACTCTCAATATTGCCATCTGTAGCATCCTTGATCTTGTAGAGCCACCTAGAAGTCACAACTGACTTTCCTTCGGGCATAGGCACCACTTCCCAGACATTGTTTTTGGTGATAGAGGCATACTCCTTCACTATAGACTCTCTCCATACCTCTTGGTTGGCAGCCCCCTCATATTTAGTAGGATCAGAGTAAAAAGTGCTAGTAGCCTTGGCTACATAAATGTAAAATTGCTCAAGTCACACACTCTCAATGTTGACCCCTTTCAAAGGAACAATAGACTCTACTTACTTCAAGGTGTCTTGAAGCCACTTGGGCCTCCTCTTCCATGAAAAAGCTTCCCCATAGGGAACCTCACCCTCTTCCCCCTAGTCTGGTGACCCTATAGGTCTACCAATTGACCTTGGTATTCATGTACCAACACATGTCCTCGAACAACCTATACAGGCACTTGTGTTTGTGTCAGCTAAAGTTCCATGTGAACTCTGTACTAGTGGACTCCCTAAAGAAGTTCTCCGTGAACTCAGCACTAGTGCCCCAGATGTCATTGACATTTAAGTAACTCATGTACCAGTCAATCCAGAACCCTGAGGTCCTACTCGCCGTACCTCACCTCCCTGCTGAGGAGAAGTCTGTGATTCTCTCACATCATATTCCTGTGATCTCCATAGGCCCTCTCCTCCTCAAACTTCACATCCCTCCTAATCGCCACTTTAAGTTTAGAAGGAATGAAGATCCGATATGCCTTTGAAGTCCCTTTGTAACCCATAAAGATACCCTTCTTTTCCATGGGTTCCAGCTTCATCCTCTGCTCCTTGGGGATATAAGAATATGTGAGTTATCTAAAGATGTGAAGATGTCCCACATGAGGCTTATCTCTAGTGAAAGCCTCCTCTAAATTCATATTCCCAATACTTTGTGAGGACTCTTGTTTTGACAATAAACAACAATATTGCAGGCCTCAACCCACAAAAATAAAGGCAACCCCCAATCATGAATCATCACTCTCATGACCGCAATAATAGCTCTATTTTTCCTTTTAGACACCCCATTATGCTCAAGGTTGTAAAGAAACTTGAACTCTCTCCTAATTCCCTCCTATGCACAGAAGTTAGAAGACCCACCATCAGTGTACTCACCACCATTGTCTGACCTCAAGACCTGAATCTTTGTTGTACTTGTCTTCTTTTCCACAAGAGCTTCAAACTCTTTAAATCGACTAATGACCTCACCCTTAGTCTTCAAGAAATATATCCAAGTCCTCCTAGATTACTCATCAATGAATATAACATAATACTCATAACCACCCAAAGACACATGAGACATACAACCACTAACATCCGTATGAACCAAGTCTAGGATACGGGTAAATCTACCGTGGCTTGCTAGGAATGGGAACTTGGTGTACTTTCTCAAAAGACACTCTCTATAGACCTCATAATACTGGACACTAAAAGTAGGAACTCTAGTAGTGATCTACCTCAGTACTCTCAAATCACCATGATGCATATGTGCCATCCTCTGGTGCCATAACTCGCACATGTCTCTACTACTGGTGGTACTAGTGTGAGTGCTACTAGATGTGGCACTCACCAATGCTCCTACCAGTTGGAAATTGAACATGTATAGATTCTTAGAGAGGACTTCATTCACTTTGGCCAAATTTATGGAAGCTCCCATTCAATGCATCAATACTTGTCCTCCTGCGAAAGTGACATCAAACCCCTTCTCCTCCATAAAAGACACTGAAATCAAGATATTTTTCATCCTCAGAACATACAAAACATCCATGACCTTCAAAGGAGGCAAATAATCCCTCTTAAAGGTCATAGTCCCCACACCAAAAAATCTCATAGTGCGGTCATCTCCTAGTACAATATCAATATCAAGTGCCCTTTGCAAGATTTGAAAAGAACTCTCATGCACCTATCATATGGCAGGGATCCCCGTTGTCTATGTACCACACATCAGATGATGTACTCCTACTAGATGTAGATGTAATAAATGCAAAGTCCTCATCAAACTGTCAAGAAAACTGCTCACCTCTAGTGAAGTTGTAGTACCCTTTGTGAAGTTGTAAAAATGGTCTCTTTCAGCTCTAATTACCTCGCATTAATATGTCAATCTAGGAACGTTTTCTTATTTCAAAGAGAGTCTCAGTTTGAGGCTATCATTTTCCAGAGTAATGCTAGTAGCACAGTGTTTGAAAATACAAGAGTAAACGGATGCTTTTTTATAGCTTAACTACTTCAAAACATTAAATCACACATTCAGAAAACTAAGCAATTTATCAGTCAAGGGTTCGGTAGCAATAACCCATCCCTTTGGAAATTGATTGAAAAGGAAACTAGAGAATAGATCGTGGATCTGGGAGCTGGACAGTAGATGTCAATGCTCACTACAGCCTAAAATTGTTCTTCACACCAAAATAACAAATAACAAGAAATGGAACAGCAGATAAGAAATGGAACAACAATTAAGAAATCGAACAACGAATCTTGTAATGGAACAACAAATCTGAAATGGAACAACAACTAAGTCTAACAAGCAGTAACACCTTAGTCTATAAGATTGAATGCACTAATCGTAATCTACAGGAATCAAATGGCAATCATTCACTCTTAAGGGCGGATTGAATAACACACACAAATGGAACAACACTGGTTACTAATGAATTATGGAACAGCCCTTGAAAACCATACATACACACAGCACACTTAAATAGTAATCTGATTCAGGTATCAACTCAGTTAGAAAGAGTACGACTGCATTTCAAAATAGAGCAACATTGTTTATAAATCCGACAATCTCAAAGAACATAACTTCCAAGATGAATTATGTGATATTAATGAACAAGTGCACAGCACAAAGGCTCTGTAATTAAACAAAAACAATATTATATAAAGACTAGCATCATTATATCAACACCTAAAAGAACAGTGCCTATGATGCGGAGTTAATATAATAGTTCTATCTTTAGAAACCTTAATAATTTAAGCATAACAGAACATGTGATGTAAACTTGCAAAACACATCAGATTACCAAATAACGTCGATAAGAAAACCACACAAAAACCAAACGTAATGGTACAAGAGCAAGTATCCTCCAGGGCTGGGCCCTTAGCCTCTAGGGGTACACCGCTTGAAGTTATTCCAGACTCAAAGATGAAATAGTAACCAAGTTTGTATTAATGCATAAAGTGAAATTACAATAGATCAGTTCTAAACGAGACTCGATGATCAAAGTTTTGATCTTAAAGGAAATTACATAAACATAACAACGTCTAACTCCCTCCTCTCTCGAGCTAACAGCGCTGCCCCTTTTATAAGGGTGAAGGTGGAGATATCTAAGTGCAGAAAATAAATAAAACAATGATCACTCAGGACCAAGGATTATGAGGGATTCGCCAAATCGTCAGTCCTCAGTCATTTCTTTTCTTTCCTGCATCGAGCCGATATCTCCACTTCCTTTCTAGAGCTAATTCACTTTGATTTTCTTTGCCTTGTTTGCATACAACAGTTAACCCGTCCTTGTCCTTTCCTTTGGAACGACAACTTATCGTTTTTCCATCTTCCTGCATAAGGAAATGACAATTGTCAATGTTTTCATCTTGCATATTAATCTCACATGTTTTATTACAATTCTTTATCGTTTTCCGATTTCATGATGCAAAAGGTTTGTAAGTTCTAATAAAAATACACTGAAATAATTATCAAAAACATATCTTTTTTGGTACTCCACACACCCCCCTGCTTACCCTTTTTCATGCCCTCATGAAAACATTGTAGTTGATGTGTAAGGCGGTGAGTGAGTAGACTGGAGATGGAATCTCATGTGAAGGCCTACAACCATGGTGCATAGCTAAGTATTCAAAGAAATGGCCTCTCTAACTCTCAGGCATCTCATACAGGGCTTGGTATCTGGGTGCAGGGTGCCAAATAATTGGACTCTGGAACCTATATCCTAACCAGGATGGCCCTGCCCTCAAAACGATTTCACCATAGAGGTGCAAGCTATTGGTAGCTAATTTAAAATTCCCATACTTAAATGGTTCCCTGAGATGGATATTCAGATTAGAGATTTGATACCGAAATTTAGCTACATCAATGGCAGGGTCTTTGATAGAGAAAAAATATTTTAATCCCTGTCGAATGATTGCCTCATGCATGGGTCCTAATGCTTCAATTACACCTGGAGTCTTCATGAGGTTTCTATTTTTTCTCCATAACTGTACTAGATCCCTAGGATAAACTCTTATCCATAAATCTAATCCGTTTTCTTGTCTTTGGAAAGCATTATAGGCTTTGAGACATTTAATTTGATTAACCCCAAATGAAATAAATGCCTGTAATTGGATATCCCCAACAAAAGCGCCAGGGTTCAGCTCGGTCTCCTGTTCTAATACAAGGTTATGCAAATAAAACTCACACAGTAGTCTCTGAACTTTCACCCCATAGTGCTTACAACAGTTTATAAAATCATTGATGGTGTTAATTTGTATGGCAACACCTGCTTTAATAGCCTTTATTTTCAATTGAAAATATCTTTCCATTAAAAACAAGGCATAATTCTTAGTAGGGGCTCTACATGCTAGGACATCATTGTATAAAGAATATAAGGTATCCATCTGCTTGATAACTATATCTAACCTACGAGTTACCTTCGCGACTTTCTTTTCTTCGCTTCGCCACCTTTCAAAGGCCTGGCTTTCGGATAGATTGATGTTCCTAAGCTGCTGTTGTAGCTCTTCATACTTTTCTCGAGGGACCATTTGCTCTCTAAGATTTTCTGCTGCTTGCTAAGCTTGCTTCAAACCCTTTTGTAGGGTTACTATTTTTGGATCTCTTTTCCATGAGGCAGTGGAAGCCGGGAGTTTTACTTGAACTTTCCTATTGCATTGTTTTGAGTTCATGACCCTTATCACTCCTGAAGGTGGTGTCTCCATATGAATTTCCTTAGCGCGGGTCAACATCTCATCCATTTCTATCTTAACATGGATATCAGTCCATTGTTGTTCCTTTTCAATTGGAACAATAGTCTATTTCTCAGCATCATTTGGAACAGCAGCCTGGTTTTTGACAAGGTTTTGAACAACAGGATGGAGTCTGGTCCTCCGCCCCTTTGTCTTGAGGGGTTTTGCTGGAGCGGTTGCATTTTTCGTTCCCAAAGTACTTTTTAACCTTTGCCTTGCTTTTAGAATCCTAATCTGCTGGTGGAGCTAGACTATTATATTTAGTAATCTCTGTTGTTCCTTTCACAAATCCCTAATTTCCGCAATTTCCTTAGAAGGAACAGCAGGCTGTTCACTGCGGCCTAGACTGTGACTAATTCCCTGATTTTCTTTTTGGGGTGTTTCTTCATTGTTCTACTCTGGTTGGTTCTGGGGCAAGAACCCTAACTGGTTCTATTATTTCTTGGGCGATCTCCTTTTATGCCCCTGTTTCCTCCGGAATTTCTTCTGTTGTCTTCTGGTTAGGAATGGATTGTTCCTATTCAGCATATCCTATCATATTTTCATCATGAATAGGCAGATTCTCTTCTTCTACCTCCTTTGCATGTGATTCTTTCGGTGCATTTTTCCTCCTGAGGTTTCTCTTTGGCAGGGAGGTCTGATGGACTGGAAGGTTGGCCATATTCGCCCATATTGGCCAAAAGTTTGGCCAATTCATCTTTTCCCAATGGGTCCTCCAATGGGCTACCTTCCTGTTGTTTCGTTTCCTCCGCCTTCTTAGATTGCTCGACTTCTTCTTCTTTGTCTCCTTCTCCAGATTGCTCGGCTTCTTCGTCTTTTTCTCCTTCTTCTTCAGATTGCTCGGCTTCTTCTTCTTTTTCTTCTTCCTCTTCAAATTTCTCGACTTCTTTTTCTTTTTCTTCTTCCTGCACTCCTTTCTCTTCGTCCTCCCCTTCTGGCCATGGGGGTTGCTCATATTCTATTTCTACCAGCTGGGTGGTGTCTTCTTGGGGCTTCTCCAGCCTCCCTCGTAGCCGTGCTAGCCAGATCGATTTCCTACATTTTTCTGGCCGCTCGGGTGTACTGGTGGCATGTTTACATTTTGTCGATTTCCTGAGTTTTTCTGGATACTCAGGTGTACTAGTGGCATGTTTACGTTTTGGGGATGGTGTGGTCAATCCTCCATTTATCATGGCAATTAGCTCTTCCTAGCTGCTTTGCTGCTGGGTGAGGCTATGGCTAACTATTAACCGAATCCACCCATGATGACTAACAACTGACTCTACATGCTATGCCCTTTTTATGCTCCGTGCAACGTCATGAAGTAATGAATTAAAAAATGCAGGTAAATTTACAAAGAATTTTTGTTTTAGTACAGCTAAGAGTTTAAGATGTCATGGTCTTACCACGTCTTTTCTGCCTTCACAGGTGATGTAGCTTTGAATGGTCTTCGCCAATTCCACCCACGGCTCTCCTAGTGCTGCTGGAAGAACCCCCTTTCCTCTAATTGTTAGGCTCTGGCCTTTGCCTTGGAAGATTTCTATGATCTTCTGCAATATCTCCTTCTTTAATGTCCATACAGGTCCAGTGGCTGGCAGTCTCGAGACTTCTGTGATTATGTCGTCAATGACTGCTATGCCTTTCCCCTTCACTGTGGAGTAATCCTCTTGCAAGTTCTGCAAGAATTCAATTGCCACAGTCTCATTAGACTCCTGCAATCGGTTGAGATAAGTCAGCCACCCTACTCTTGCCAGGATTTCCTAGGCAGCAACAGAGATTGCTAACACCTGCGGTTCTCTCTGAATCAATCTTCCTCCCATGGTTTCACTATAAACTCTCATTGGAACGACAAATGTTCGCGCTGTTTAAACATAGAGAGGCTAACAGACGCAAGACTCATAAAATCTAATGCTGCAGAGTATACAATAGAACTGGCTTATGAATAGCAAGTCATGCAGAAAAATAAAAAAATAGTATACCATTGAGCCATGCTATACCCCAGTACACAACTTCCCGAATAGTGATATGTCACGTAATCCAGGGAATGATGAGGTTAACCTCCCGCCCCGCAATGTGATAGGTTGTCCCGACTGTGAAATAAAGGAGCGGTGCCCATTCTGAAACAGAGTCCTTAAGGAACAGCATATGGCAATATGCCATGTTTACCAAAGTAGCAAATTACCGAAATCGAGGTGTAGAGTTGGGTTGCTTAATACATAAGAGACTGCAGTGATATGATGTGAGGTTGGGGATAGGACATCTACCATGGATAGAGAGTCTCATGTGGTCATTGTCAATTGTTCTGTCATGATTGGTGATAATATATATTCATGTGTTGTATGGTTTGGGAAATACTATATAATTGATTGCTAAGGCATAAGAAACAGAAGGGTGCAAATAACTTACCTATTGGTGTAAATAATGTGACTTCAATACCATTAATAGTGCTCTGCTGCCGGCAGGTGTCCATAACCTTGGCAGAGTTATTTATCTCACCCATGGAACCATGATCCTTTGTGTATGCTTAGGAAATGTTGTGTAATGTCAAAATGTAGGCCATTATGTTGGGTTGGTGACCAGTTAGCCATAATGCCATTCATGAGGAAGGAGCAAAAGGTGGGCAGGTCAGCTCGTGATGGGACCTCCTGTTCTAAGGGTTCTTTATTTGATATACCTTTTGGACCATATCCCTGGAGTGGTGGCCATAGTGGGAATGCCACTTCACTTTCGTCCTCATGATCATGGTAGGCTGGCTCTTGATAAGACCCCCTATCCTGCATTTGACAACTTATAAGTCATGTTTGATCTCTTTTTTTTCTTTCTTTTTTCATAAAGTACTTTCCCTATTTATACACAAAGGGTGGTTCAGCAATCCTTAAGAGTAGGAATGGTGGAAGAAGTCTTATCATCACAATAGGAAGATATAAACCCTTCTCTCTTATTCCTGAATAATAATCAAAGAGGATTAAAAGGGACCAACATGATAAGGACAAGAAATCAGAGCAGAATTAGTAGAACAATAACAACAAAAGATAATGAATAAGCGTGTCCTTCCTTCTGTCCTCTTACCAATTCAGAGCAATTTCTTATAAAGATAGCGATTTATGATTCATTGATTTCAATATGTTGTGATTTTGTATCCATTACATAAGTGCATAGTTGTATTCTAAAATACTTGAAAGAACAGGAACAACAAGCATCCTCAATTTAGAAGAGCAAAAGGAACAAGCTGTTTTAAAGGGAGAGCAAAAAAAATGTGGGTGGTGTTCCTTTTGGAAAAAGGAACAACAAAATACCACAAATGTTTTTCCTTTGGAAAAGGAACAACAAAAAATGCAAATGTTGTTCCTTTGAAAAAGGAACAACAGAAATCGAAAAAGTTGATCCTTTGGAAAAGGAAAAGCAAAATACACAAATGTCGTTCCTTTGTAAAAGGAAAAACATAACACACCAATGTTATTCCTTTGGAAAAGGAACAGTAGAAATCGAAAATGTTGTTCCTTCGGAAAAGGAACAACAAAACACACAAATGTCATTCCTTTGGAAAAAGAACAACAAAAATTGAAAATGTTGTTCCTTTGGAAAAGGAACAACAAAATACATAGAAATGTCATTCCTTTGGAAAAGGAACAACAGAAATCGAAAATGTTGTTCCTTTTGGAAAAGGAACAGCAAAAAAGGTAATGCCATTCCTTTGGAAAATGAACAACAAACATTGAAAATGTTGTTCCTTTGGAAAAGGAACAACAAAACACACAAAAATGTCGTTCCTTTAGAAAAGAAACAGAAGAAATCAAAAACGTTGTTCCTTTGGAAAAAGAACAGCAAAACAGGCAAATGTTGTTCCTTTGGAAAAGGAACAACAGAAATCGAAAATGTTGTTCCTTTGGAAAAGGAACAACAGAACACAGAAACAAATAAAAAGAACAAAATTATAGCAAAATGACGGCTGATCCAAAGGGGGTTGTTCTTTTGAAAAAGGAACAACGAGAAGAAAATGTTGTTATTTTTGAGAAAAAGGAACAACAAAAATAGTAACAACAAAAGATTCAAAAATATGTACAAAAATGATTCAAGAAAAGAAATTATGTACAAACTGTAAAAAGAAATAAATTCCTTAATGAATTATAGGTGAGGAAGACTTCTCTTCCTCCCCCAAACTCTCCATATCAGAGTCTCGACGTAGCTGCTGGTAGACGGACTCCCGAGTGAGTGGTTTGCGATAGAGACGAACTCGGCGGCCATTTGCCTTAAAGGCATATCCAGAACCGTCAATAGTGATTAGAGTAAGAGTACCATTTTCATGTACCTTCGGGATTTCGTATGGTCCCAACCAACAAGTCTGGAGTTTCCCGAGGAAGTCTTGAAACCTGGAGTCGTACAAAAGAGCCCAGTCACCTTTGTGGAAGACTTTATTTTTAATAAGAGCATCATTCCATTTAGCTCGCTGCTACTGGATCAGGGCAGTGTTTTGAAGTGAAGAGAGCCTAATTTCGTGCAACACATATATCTGTTGTAATCAATTAATCTGTGCCTCGGTTAGATCTAAACCAACTTCCTGTGTTGTTCGTAATGTTTGGATTTCGAATTCTATGGGAAAAATGGGTTGTTTTCCAAACACTAATTGATAAGGTGAGTAACCAGTGGTACTTTTCCATGTTGTTCTATAAGCCCACAGTGCCTCAGGTAGTCTAGCAGCTCAATCACGTCTATGTGACGCAATGGGTTTCATTAGGATTTCTTCTATTATTTTATTTCTGCTTTCTACCTGACCATTTTCCTGTGGGTGGTATGGAGTAGTGATTTTATGCTAGACATGATAGTTGTTGAGTGTTGCAGCTATTCTGTGTCCAGTAAACTGTGGTCCACCATCTGTAATTATCTATCTTGGAAGGAAATAACGTAAAAATAGATGGAACAAGAACTGTATGACAGAGTCCTCTGTAGCTCTTGGCAATGCCTCTGCTTCAACCCACTTGGTGACATATTCTGTTGCCACCAAAATATATGTTTTCTGGTTTGATGATGGGTTAATTGGTCTAACGAAATCAAGAGCCCATTGCTCGAATGGTTTGATGACTAGCTGTGGTTTTAGAGGCATATCATCAGATTGACCAGGGCATCCTACTCTCTGGCAACTGTCATAGGCTTGGACGACTTTCTTTGCATCTTTGAAAATTGTGGACCAGTAATACCCTGTTTGCAGCACTTTATGTCCAGTTCTACGATCGACAAAATGTCCACCACATGGTCCGTCATGGCATGCTTTTAAAATGTCATATTTTATCTTCTCGAATGCATCCCCTGATATGCATGTTTGCCCCTGTGTGGAACAAATAGCCCCCAATCCAAGAAAATCGAGTACTCCGCTGAACAATCTGTTTCCACTCATTAGGTGTTAGATGCTTTGGTAGCTTACCTACTACTAGGTAATTGGCAACATCAGCATACTAGGGTGTTTGAATAGCCACAACAAACAGATGCTTGTCTGGAAATTGATCTTCAACTACTGCTACATCAATTGGCCTTGGCATTCTTGAGAGAAAATCGGCTACAGGATTTTCTTTTCTAGGTCGATCCTTGATTGTAATATCAAATTCCTGCAATAAAATCAACTGTCTAGTTATTCTTCCATTTGTGATAGGCTTGTTTTCTAAATATTTTATGGCAGAATGATCTATGTACAAGATAACAGGATATCCAGTAATGTAATGTCTGAACTTATTGACAGCATGGATTACAGCTAGAAATTCTTTTTCAGTAACAGTGTAGTTTAATTCAGCAGGGGATAAATTTTTGCTAATGTAATAAATTGCATATGGTTTTTTATCCTCTTCCTGCCCAAGGACTGCTCCAATGGCTGTATCTGAGGCATCAGATGATATCTGGAATGGAAAATCCCAATTTCGTCCTCGAAGGACTGGGGTTGTGGATACAAGCTTCTTCAGATCCTTGAAAGCACATTCACATTTTTCCATCCAAAGAAAATCAACGTTACCAGTTAGTGCATACAAAGGTGCAGCAATATGCGAATAATGTTCTATAAACCTCCTATAATAACCAGAAAATCCAAGAAAATTGCGCACCTCTGTTTGAATGGTAGGAGTGGGAATAAGCAAAAGTATTTGGATTCTGGCTGGGTCTACCTAAATGCCAGCTACTGAAATATAGTGTCCTAGGATAAGTCCTTCCGTCATCATCATATAACACTTTTCATGGTTTAGACAAAGCTTGGTAGCAATGCAGTGTTGTAGGACATTTTCTAGTGTATCCAATGCTGGATCAAAATCATCTCCATATGGTGTAAATTCATCCATGTATAGTTCAAGTCCTCCATTTATTAAATCTACAAAATTGTAAGGATAGCCCCTTAGAATGTGGCAGGAGCATTGCATAAGCCAAAAGGTAAAACTCGGTAGGCAAATGTTCCCCAAGGACAAGTAAAAGTAGTTTTGTCTTGGTCTTTAGGGGCAATCTGAATCTGATTGTATCCACTAAAGCCATCTAGGAAAGAAAATAATTTCTTTCTTGCCAAAGTTTCTAATACTTGATCGAGAATGGGAGAGGGAAGTGGCCTTTTTGTGTTGCTTTATTTAGCTCTCTCTAGTCCACACAGATTCTCCATTTCCCATTCTTTTCTGGTACCACCACAAGCGGAGAGACCCATTTACTATCAGAGATAGGGTAGATAAAATTGACATCTAAAAGTTTTTGAAGTTCATCTTTTGCCACATCTTTTAGATGAGGATTTAGTCTCCTCTGAGGCTGTCGAACAGGTCTCACATCTTTTTCTATGTAAATGTGGTGTGTACATAACTGGGGGTCAATTCCTTCCATATTAGGGCAGTACCATGCAAATGCTTCTTTATATTTCCTTAACACATGGATGAGCTTCATTTCTTGTTTGGATGTGAGGTTGGCATTAATGTTTAAGGTTTTTCCTGGTTCAATTTCCAAAATTTTACTATTTGCAACAAAGGTAACATGTATTGTATGACCATATCTATCTTTAAAACGATCCTCTTCTAATTCACTATCAAATGCTACTTTTATCATATGACATTCTGTGTGGGATGTGAGCTCAGTTTGACTAATGAAATTATTAATGGCATTGTCTTCTGTTTGGTCTTTGAAATCAAGTGCCTCTTGTATAGTTAATGGAGATCTAATGTTATCAGTAAGGTATGATACATGGTGTCTATTAGTTTTAACTATTGTGACACTTGGCTGCGCTGGAGGATATAGAACTAAGTTCTTGATATCTACTCCTCTGGTTATGATCATATTTCCTTGCCGACAGCCAATATAGGCATCGGCACTGGCGAGCCAAGGTCTACCTAAAATCAATGGATGTCCATCAAGTCAGGCTTTGGGATTTATTATCAGAAATCGGTTGGATATTCCCAGGAGTCAACAGAGACCATGAAATCATGTAGTGTGCCCTCTGGCCTAACCACAGATCGGTCAACCAATTCTAGCATGGTAGAGATGGGTTCTACAGATGTAATGCCTAGATTTTGGCAAGTAGTAGTTGTTAAGATATTGATTGCAGCTCCTAGATCAACTAAGGCATTGGAAAGGGTCTGACCAAAAATTTGGACAGTTACTATTGGATTTCCTGGGTCTTCGTATTTAATGGGTGTTTCTTTTCCTGATAATAAGTCAGATAGAGTGCTGACTACTTGGAATCTTGGATTATTTGTTATATTCCTCCTTGGTTTCTTTATGCACAATTCTTTGATAGTTTTTGAGTATATCGGTATGTCTTGAATGGCTTGGAGGAATGGAATTTTTATGTACAAATTTTGTAATTCTCCCAAAATGTCAAAATCAGGATATTGTATAGGTCAAGGTATGACTAATAATTCTGAGAATGGGGGAGAGGATGTGGTTGCTTGATTATGAGTTTGTTGTTTATTCACATCCTCTTCCTGTGATAGATGTTCTCTGGGTAATTGATTTTCAACCTGAACTGTCTTATCTCCCTCGGTTTCAATAATACGCCTAGATTTTAACTGAATATCATTACACTCCCTCAGATCGGCTCCTATTTCTGGTGTTTCTATGATTTGGATAGATTGGACCGATCTGTTATTTGGATTAGGGTTGGGTTGGGCTGGGAGTTGCGGTCTCAGATTATACTGGGGATTTTGTTGTAAGGCTGGTAGTGTAGGTTGAGGGACCAGAATGGTTCCTACTGGCTGATGCATTAGTCTCTGCCAGTTTGTCTGCCAGGTTGAACTTTGTGAAGTAGGGGGAGTCCATTGTGGTGGGTATGCGTTACTTTGCCAATATGGTGGGGTATAAGGAAGATTCGGCCAACCAGGTTGGCTTGCCTGATTTAGCCATGGGGTTGAAGAAGGAAACGACTGTGGTGACCAGTTTGGAAATGGGAGTTGAAATTGACTTTGCCACATATTATATTGTTGAGCATTATACTGCAGAGGCTGAAAAGAAAAAGTTGGGTTTGGAAACATACCAGATTGTGGCAGTTGCCACTGACGGTGTTGGTTGAGCAAATACACCGATTGTGGCTCTTCTTCTACTTCCTTATATACTGCTTTCAATCCAGGAAGTGAGGGACAACTCTCCGTAAGGTGATCTTTTGTGCATATGGTGCATGTTTGGACTACATCCAGTGGACACTCCCTATGGCTATGCTTCTTCCTACATCGGGGACAGAAGATTGCCAAATTCTGTTCTTTCTCCATTTCTTCTGTTTGGCCTGCATAATATCAAGTTGTGTAGTTAGTGTCCCTAGTATATCAGTTTTAAAAATTTCCAATAAATTTCCAATTTCTACATGCATTACTCCTTTTGTCGAGATTTTATTATCTCTTACAAATCGATCATGTTCTTCCAGTTTTACTCTTGTTCTGCCTCTCGAGCTCCTGATACATAAATCAATAATGTCAGCAAAACTTTTATGATAAATATCTCCTTTTCCCATAATGTTTAATGTTTCAATCCATTGTTCCTTCATGCCCCTTATTAATGTTGTTTTTAACACATTATCAAGTAAAGGCAGTGATGCATAAGCAAATCTTTGTATATTATACTAAAAACGTTCCACATACTCCTGTAATGTTTCGTATGGTCTAGCTATCATCTGGAATATTTTGTCCTTCAGTTCTCTAGACCTGCAATAGTCCTGATATTTCTTTAGAAAATATTCTTTCATTTGATCCTAGCTATTTATAACCCCGCCACCTAATCCCATAAACCATCTTAAAGCAGCCCCTTTTAGTGTAAAGGGAAATAGTTTCAATTTCTGGGGGTTGGTGGTGTATGCATCCAGGTCTTCTGATATGAGACTGTGGAATGTAGGGATATGTTGAAGAGGGATTTCTTTCATAGGCGCATTTGCTCCAGAATCCACTATGGGGTATTGTAATGTAGAGGTTAGGGCATTTGGCTAGTTTTGAGCCATTTGGCCAAATATATGCCAATAACCTTATGGGATATCTAGGAGGGTATTCCTAGGTTAAGAGGGAATGGATTTTACAGGAATAGCTTTAATAGAACTTCCTCTATCTGGGATAATGAGAGTGCCTAATGTTTGAGGAGACTGAGTTTCTTCAAAGATGATTTTGCAGTACTTCCCTTATCTGGGTTATTCAATGGCTGAGTTGTCTCAAGAGGAGATCTCGGTTCCTCTGTTTCCCCTGTCTCTCCTCCTCCTTCACAAAGATTACTAAATTCCCTTCTTGCAATATTTCTGGAGTAGAATTTTCAATTTCTTGAAAGTCCTACTCTTCAGTTTGGCTATGCACCTCAACAAAGGCTACAGATGGTGATCATGTGACCTGAAGGGAACTTGTAGGTTGTTTAGAAATAACTTTCCTAGGTCCTATTGAGGGCTGAGATTCTACTTTCTTGTAGATTTTGTCTATGAAGGTTGGTCGACCAAGGGTCACTGACCCCTTAGCTTTTTTTGGCTTGGGTAGAGTTTTGGAATTCTTTTTTGGCTTTTTCTGCTTAGTCATGCACACAAATTAACTACAGAATTCTACTCAAACAAAACAACAACAAATCTGCAGGAAGGCAGGCAGAGCAATAGGGCTATTACATGCTCCAAACATAGGTTATTACCTTCCGTTTTCAAAACCCAATTCTTCCCTAGCAATTTCATACACTACTCTGAAAAAAAGAACAAATGGCTACATTCTTTCCCCAGAAACGATGCCAAAATGTGGAGCTATAAAAAGGGTCTCTTTCATCTCTAATTACCTCACATTAATATGTCAATCCGGGAACGTTTTGTTATTTCAAAGAGTGTCTCAGTCTGAGGCTATCATTTGCCAGAGTAATGCTAGTAGCACAGTGTTTGAAAATACAAGAGTAAACTGATGCTTGTTTACAGCTTAACTACTTCAAAATATTAAATCACACATTTAGAAAACTAAGCAATTTATTAGTCAAGGGTTCGGTAGCAATAACCCATCCCTTTGGAAGCTGATGGAAAAGGAAACCAGAGAATAGATCATGGATCTGGGAGCAGGACAATAGTTGTCAATGCTCACTACAGCCTGAAATCGTTCTTCACACCAAAATAACAAATAACAAGAAATGGAACGACAGATAAGAAATGGAACAACAATTAAGAAATCGAACAACAAATCTTGAAATGGAACAACAAATCTGAAATGGAGCAACAACTAAGTCTAACAAGCAGTAACACCTTAGTCTATAAGATCGAATGCACTAATCGTAATCTATAGGAATCAAACGACAATCCTTCACTCTTAAGGGCGGATTGAATAACACATACAAATGGAACAACACTTATTACTGATGAATTATGGAATAGCACTTGAAAACCATACATACACACAACACACTTAAATAGTAATCTGATTCAGGTATCAACTCAGTTAGAAAGAGTACGACTGCATTTCAAAATAGAACAACATTATTTATAAATCCGAAAATTGCAAAGAACATAACTTCCAAGATGAATTCCGTGATATTAATGAACAAGTGCACAACACAAAGGCTCTGTAATCAAATAGCAACAGTATTCTGTAAAGACTAGCAATATTATATCAACACCTAAAAGAACAATGCTTATGATGCAAAGTCAATACAATAGTTCTGTCTTTAGAAACCTTAATAATTTAAGCATAATAGAGCATGTGATGTAAACTTACAAAACACATCAGATTACCAAATAATGTCGATAAGCAAACCACACAAAAACCAAACGTAATGGTACAAGAGCAAGTGTCCTCCAGGGTCGGGCCCTTAGCCTCCAGGGGTACATCGCTTGAAGTTATTCTAGACTCAAAGATGAAATAGTAACCAAGTTTTTATTAATGCATAAAGTGAAATTACAATAGATAAGTTCTTAATGAGACTTGATGATCAATGTTTTGATCTTAAAGGAAATTACATAAACATAACAACATCTAACTCTCTCCTCTCTCGAGCTAACAGTGCTGCCCCTTTTATAAGGTGAAGGTGGAGATATCTAAGTGCATAAAATAGATAAAACAGTGATCCCTCAGGATCAAGGATCCTAAGGGATTTGCCGAACCATTAGACCTCAGTCATTTATTTTCTTTCCTGCGCCGAGCTGATATCTCCACTTCCTTTCCAGGGCTGATTCACTTTGATTTGCTTTGCCTTGTTTGCATACAATGGTTAACCTGTCCTTGTCCATTCCCTTGGAACAACAACTTCTCATTTTTCCTTCTTCCTGCATAAGGAAATGACAATAGTGAGTGTTTTCGTCTTGCATATTAATCTCAGATGTTTTATTACAATTCTTTATCATTTTCCGAGTTCATGATGCAAAAGGTTTGTAAGTTCTAATAAAAAGACGCTAAAATAATTATCAAAAACATACCTTCTTTAGTAGTCACACCATTCTTCCCCTTGTTCTTCCTCTTAGGACACATAGCATCATAGTGTACCATCTTCTGACATGCCCAACATTTGACTTTGCAGATATCTATATCTTTATTCTTCTTCTCCTTTCCGTTAGACCCATCTGATGAGGCCCCTTTCTTTGCCTTCCCTTTGTTCTTCCCCCTAGTTGTCAAGGCTACATCCTCCTCATCTACTATCTTCACCCCATGACTACCAGTCTTTTGTATCTCATGTTACACATTATCATCCCTAAATTTGTCCCAATTAGGAAGGTTATCCTTAGAGGTAACAACATCTCCAAAGATATCCCAAGACTTAGGAAGTACCGCTACAATTATCTTGACTAACTTCGTGGGTGCAACTGCCTCACCAATAACAATCATATCATTACATCCCTGTTTGACCCTACTAAGATAGCGAACTACATTTTTATCCCTTTTCATCATGATGTTCTTCAATTGTTCTTTGAGTTCCATCTTCCTGCTCCCATTACTACTCTGATAGAGAGTGGTTAGAGTTGGCCACATTTGATATGCATATGTGTTTCCTCTGACCTCAGAAACCACATGATCCTTCAGATTGTCCATCAAAATCCTTTTTTCCTTTGCATTTTTTTTTGTGAATTTACCAAGTTCATCTGAAATAGTGGGAGGTACAACCACTTGCCACACTATGTCCCAAACTTCTACCTCCTCAAACATTGTATTAATTGTGTCCTTTCAAGTGACATAGTTGGATATCCCATCTAGAGTGTCCTCTATCCTTAAGAACATGGCCATGGCTGCTGTCCAAAATTTACAAAAGCAAGAAAATGGAGAAATGAAATTTGCAACACACTTTGTTGTCTCAAAAGTTTAGCCTGTGTGAAATTTCACATTGCTATCCCAAAATATCAGTTTGCTATCCAAACTGAGTTTGTTTAAGAAACCACAGTTTGTTGTCCATAACTATTGTTTGTTGTTCTAACTACAATTTTCAATCGGTAGCTCTGATACAATGTTGAAATTTGATGACTAAATTTTTTCTTACAATCCCGACCCAGTTTTAGTTTCACCTTATCACTCACATTCAGTGAAATTCCCTTTCCCATAAACATACATTCAACATATAGAATTCTGGAAATAAAATTTTCAGATTAAAATAAATGGGACTATCAACACATGCTGAAAATAAATATGGACATAAACAGACCAGAACCACACATAAAAATACACATAGATTTTTGGTCAACTTAGACCCAGGCAGAACCCCTTCAATCTTCTCAGGGAAAACCTATTAGGGAACTCTTCAAATTTATCTATCTTTCAAGTTCAGGAAAAATAAATTTGTAGACAAAACAAGACACCAAGATACACCTTATCTCTTTAGCCCAAAACTCCTTGAAATTGAGCCCACTTTGCCTCGATTTCCATGCCCACTTGAAGCTGAAAATATGTATAGTATGGATATGACCGTATCGATTTCGTACAGACTGTATATATTTTCGTACTACTATATGGATTGTACATATCCTTTTTCAATATTGTTTCTCAAAAACTTCTCTTGAATGGCATGCAACTCACATCATTGAATGTTGTTCATATTGTACCTTCTAATGTCTTCAATGCCTCAATTTTCATGCCCATCTTTGCCCAGAAATCACTCCTTCATCTTGCTACAACAAATTTATCCTTCAGAACATTTCTCCATCTCTCAACCTCCTTTCTCGAATCTGCTCATGAAGAATGAATGCAGTCTGTCTTTTCTTTCCCCCTTTTGCTTCCCTAAATGACTTTTGGGCAACCCTAAGATCTAATAGCTCAGATTCATTTAGATCAAGGGATGAGAATAAATGTGCATTTAATTCTCACATTTTTTTTTAACTAACCCATTAAATAAAGTATCCACATTTTTTTTTCTGAGTAAAGACTAATTCTATTAAAAAGGATAAGAGTATAGTACAATCATGCTTGCATGCAAGCAAAGCAGAAAAGCTAGGGGCCCAAAGAGATAGGCAACACCTTGCTTCTTGGCTAAGAACCAGGAGAGGGCTAAAGAGAACATGGAATAACAAAGAACCAGAACTAAGCAGATAGAACTACCCTGAGGGGGCAGTTATTATCACACGGCTTTTTTCCCCTTTTTTCTTGCTTACTTTGACCCAATCAGTGGAATTTGGCTGAGCCGAAACAAGTTGAAGACTAATCTGCCCTGGCCGCGGAGAATCCTTCTCAGAATCTGAGGAGGAAGTCAAGTGAGAACGTTTCTGGGATATCTGAGAGACGGAGGGGAATGCCGGATCATCCAAGGGAGAATCCACCGACATCTCAGCGTTCTGTCCATCTGCAGCTATTTCCTCCTCATCTGAACTGGTGGAATCTGAATCCTCTAAAGGTTGGGGAGGCACACAGGGGTTCCAACTTTTGCACTTGTGCTTGCGCTTTGGAGTCTTCTTTTTGTCGAGATCCTGGGGACAGGAACTCTGGAGATAACCTATTTGATGACAATGGCGGCAACGGAAAGCAGTGTTCTCGTAATCCAAGGTTTGAGTCCAATGGAAATCTCCATGCTTGAGATTAATCTGATCCAGCAATCCTTTGCTTATATCTATTTCTGCACAGATTCTACCAAATGTGTAGAGCCCATTTTCCTTTCGAGAAGAATCTACAGCCAGGTAACGTCCTAGAGTTTCTGCAATTGCTATGAAGACCAAAACATGCCATAGATGCGCCAGAAGGTTCGGGAGCCTGACCCAAATGGGAGTTTTGGTGATAACAGTTGTAGAAGGGTCGAAGTTTGGAAACCAAGGAGTAAGAAAAAGCCCCGCCGAACCCCAAAACCAAGGGCCTCCCGTTAAGGCCTTCTGATAATCTTCATTGCGGTCAAAAACCACAATGAAGAATCCTTTTGAACATAGGTGTATCTTGGTTTTTTTAGTCCAATTGGTATGAATCCATTGGTATAAATCTAATGTGTGAGGCCATAGCCCATTAAATCTGCATACAAGAGCGGCTTCTGCATAAAGTTGATAGTGGTCATCAATCCCAGGATGGGAGAGATTGATGGAAGGAATGACCTCTGATTTGTCTAACAGAAAAGGCTTTGGAGCCTCAAATGGATGACCTGCTGAAGAAGAAGGCTTTGAATGGGCAGCCTCTTTGCGGACAACATCTTTAAAAGAGAAAGAAGGGGCAGAGGAGGTTTTCCTGAAGGAACCCCCTCTCAAACAAAAAGTGGCTACGATAGAGGCATCCCTCTGAATGCAGTAAAAAGAGAGAGGAAGGGTAGTCATAAGTTGCTTACCCTTGTAGACCAATCTGAGGCAAGATGAGGGAATCCGTAGCTAGCCTTCAATATTTTGCAAAAGGTCCTGCACAAGATCTGTTGCGCGTGCCCATAACATTGATGTTTTGCCCGAAAGGTTGACTTGGATCTGGAAAATGGATGAATCTTCATGCAGATCTAGGTCAGATCTGGCTCCAGCCTTCATGGAAGCATCAGCGTGGGGCGCTTTCCGTGCCGTGGATGCACTCAAGGCGATCCCGTGTTCAGCAGCCGCAACGGTATTGGCAGTGGGAGCATTGCAGTAGCCATCGACAGACCCCTGCTCCACCACGAACTGGTCCTTTTTCCTCCGCCAGGCTTCGTGGACAGGCCAGCAGCTACGATCTGTGACATTTTTGTAGTAGCCATTGACAGACCCCTGCTCCACCACGAACTGGTCCTTTTTCCTCCGCCAAGCTTCCTCGCGGGACGACTCGCTGGACCAGGAGCATTGTTTCGTCAGCTTTCTTCTGCTCCTCCACAGTATCCGATCAGCGGACGTCGAAGAACCAAGTCGAGCGGGAGCTTCAAGCGACATGCCCACAGTATTCTGAACCTCGGAGCAGTTAAGAGCCGAACCGAGGGTTTTGCAGGAGCGCTCGACTTCCG
Source organism: Pinus taeda (assembly GCA_000404065.3). Classification (NCBI taxonomy): domain Eukaryota; kingdom Viridiplantae; phylum Streptophyta; class Pinopsida; order Pinales; family Pinaceae; genus Pinus; species Pinus taeda. Next base: position 118,356 of record APFE030301141.1, on the reverse strand, counting down.
TCACTAAAAAATAAGGTATATGATAAAGTATCCACATTGTACTTTATGTCTAAAGTCACTTTTCACTTTATAATTGAACATTGAATTTACCACTTATAAAGTCACTTTTACTTTATAAGGTCACATTTAGGAAAATAAATATTTTGGACACTTTTCCCTAGGTAGAGACTAACCCATGGGAAACCACTTGTCCAAGGTACATTAAAAATCAACAACAACCTCTCCAAATGTGTCCATTAGATTCTTCTTCCATATATTTATCATAATCATTATTTACCTTTGGGATCTCTTCAATTTATACTTTTTAGTCTTCAAAATCATTTTCATATGTATATCTACAACATTTTTTTCCCTTTTCCTACTAGTGATGATTCCCATGATTAATTTTTTTTTTCATTTTTGAGTATTCCTATTAGACTATTTAATTCTTTCATTATAATATTCCATTGATTTTTTGTTATAATCATGAAATTTTTTATTATAATATTCACGTTTGTAATGCTCTTATGGTTTTCTTTTTCAAAACGTTGACTATTTTTAGACATTGAACTATTATTGGATTGAATGGTTATGGAAGCCCTCATGGGACTTATTTGATGATGTAATCGTTTTATTATTTTATTTATAAATAAAATGTTTGGAAATATTCAGAACAGAGCACTAGAGTTTTATAAGACTTCTTACCAAATTATGAAAGGTTGTTGTTGGTTAAAGTCCACATGTTAGACCTTCCCTAATAGTCTCCTACAAATTCCTATGAGAAAATAACTAAAAATATTAACATAACGAGAGAGAAACATTATGTTAATCAATTAGTTGTAGAGAGATACTAAGTGGGGTGGAATAAAGCACAACATGAGAGAAGGGCATACTTTAAAGAAAAATGTTGGGATACCTTAAATTTGGATGCTGCTAAAAAAACTTCAAGGGAAAAAATATATAAAATAAAACCACATAAGAACCAAAAAGGTTGTGGATTCCTAGTGGAAAGAAGATCTTAGCTCACGGAAAACTATTGGAGATAGTTCATGGTTGGGTGGGATGTGCTCTATTCTTGAATATTCCCAAGCACTGATTTATGGTTAGATGGATCTGTAATTTCTTATTTTATGTTTTATATTAAGGTAATTATTGCTAACAAAGGTTAGAAAAGAATAGAGGAATTATTGTTAAAGTTGCATGAAATTTTTTTGTCGCATCTATACCATTGGTTTCTCATAATTAATGATTAAGTACATGCATGAGAAAAGAGTATATCGAATCAGTGTAATTTGGTCGAATATCTAAATAATAGCTACACATAAATTCTCTCTATCGAATATATTATCTAGAGTTCATAAATAACTTCTTTGTAATCTGAATACAAAACATCAGAAAATATTAGTGATGGCATGCATGTATATATAATACTCAAGAAAATGTTCATGGAAAATTATTTAGGATATATGTTTATATAAACTAGGAAAAACAACTATGAGGCATAAATGATTACAAGGAGGAAAAATAAAAGAAGACTTGGCAAAAGGGAAATTTGATTAGGGAAGCCAATCTCGAAATTTTTTAATAATTGTATGAATTTATGGTTGAAAGTTTATATAGATCATCTATACTGGTATATAATTTAGATTCTAAAATTTGGATGATATTAATAATAGATATGACTTAACAATACTAGAGTTTTCTTTTAAAAGTATAGATAGAGAGTAAGACTCTTTGGAAAACAAACTACGTTAATTTACGTTAATTTATTATGAAAACAACTTCTATGAATTTTTGTCTATAAGTCTAGATAGAGATTTCTAGAGATTATTTATTATAGAGTATATGTACATACACGAAAGTATGGCAGTAATTATTTTGTTTGAGTTATGTAGTTATTGAAAGGAATGGAATAGATATTTATATTTTGTTGCATGAATTTCAAGCCTATTAACTATATACCAATTCAAACGGAAATATGAAGTGACAACATAAGAAAAATAAATAGAATCTTATCTAATAAGTTAATAGTGTGAAAAGGGTTAATAAGTTTAACTCTCTCAATAACCCAATTTTACGGTGGATATGAGATTTAATATTCAATTATTGCAAAAATTGCAAAAATATAATTATAGTATGTGAAAGAGAAAGAGAAAAAGTATATTATGGATATGGTGTATATTTGATTGTTATTGTCCTCAACTTCAAATGAAGAGAGTATAGAAGTATGGATAAATAGTGGGTTAGTAAAATGAACTCATTTTAATAATCCTTATTACTAGAACATATGTAGAAGAAAAAAAACAAAAATCAAGGAAACGGAAGTGGAAATAATCTGTTAAAAAGAAAAATTAAAAAGGTGAGATTCAAGATAAGAGGTAAGATAAGGAAATATGTGTGCAAAGTTTACTATCCTGAAACTAATTGAACAATTTACATGCCGAATGCTAAACAATTATATTAAGAAGAGATCTAACTCGTAAAGAAATTTAATTTGATTCTCTTGAGAACAAAAAAACACAAAAAACATAGTTACAGAGTTACTTTAACTATTATACAATGTGATCAAAGTTATTATAAAATTCATATGACAACCAATCTATGTATGAGATAACCCGGATGCGGGTGATTCACATCATAGTTAATGATTTTATTAATTGTCGCTGGCATTATGTCCTACCACATGCAGCTGAGCGCTGTTCTCCAGGTTCGCATAAGGTTCCAACAGGCTCACATAATGTGCATTCAAATCAACTTGTAGGTTGAATTTATGGCTCTCCTTGATAGTTACATGGTTCAGATGGTTTTAATAATGAAGTTCATGGCCCTTCTTTCCAAGGTTTGCTCTCAGGCTTTTTGCTGCGACCCTTTCCCTCTGAAGCTTCTTTGCAGAAGATATTCCTCTACTATCAGTGACAAGCTCAGCTGAATACAGGTGCTTGACATCCAATGCTTCTCTTTCCCTGGCTTTCCCTACTCTGGGCATGTGTGTCTTCTCCCCTGATGGTTGCTTCATTCTGGCGCCCATACCTATTATGCAATTCTCTCCTCTTGCAACCCAGCTATGGTCCGAAATAGAATGCAGAGTCATCATGGCGGGACCCGTGGAGGTTGTAGGCAGTCTCAGTCTATGCGAGACGCCAATCAGACTTTTCATCTAGCCTCCCAGTCTGCCTTTCAAGCTAGAACGCCTCCATCTAGCCCCTCCCGCAAACCATTCCTGTATCATGCTTTTCAGAACTTCCATTTTAGATTCCAGAGCAATTTAATTAGGCCTATCATCTTTGTTAACATTTCCATTATCTTCACGGAGGAGGAGTCTTAAACTAATGCTTCTGTGAGCGCTATGGCGGATTCGTCTCAGGAAGTTCTCTGAATTGTGGGTGACCATGGTTTAGAGTGACAACAGGGAAATGTCGGTCAGGCCAGAAGGTAGGATGGATTGCAAGCATCAGACAAGGAAAAGGATAAGGGTGTCGCTTTGCAGCTGGGTGGAAGCATCCATGGAGCTTCAACGTTGGTGGAAGCTAAAGGGAGTTCAAGCAGTTCTCCTCAGGCTTTGAAACCTCAAGGTGGTAGCAGGGAGGGCGAGGCAACACATGGTGAAGATGTCTGGTATGGTAACATGTGCTTGGTGGAGGAAGTGCCGCCGGACCAAGACATGGTCATATGATTACACCCGTTTGCTTTCACTGCTTTCTTTTTGGTTGCCTTTGATGCAATGTTTCTATGGTTCTCTCTACGTGGTCAGGAGGTTTTCCCCTCTGTTTTTGTCTATGTTTCTTATGGTTTGCAAGTTTGAGTATCTTACTACAACTAGGAAAGACTCCCTGGCCTCTGATGCTAGTTATGGAGGCCGTTTTTGGATTTCTCATAGTCTTCAAGTTCCAATATTTGGTTGTATGTACACCGTAATTGGTCTCCCCAAATATGGGTCAGTTCTGTCAGTTCTGAAAGCTAGCAACTACTCTCTGTTGAGGTTCAGTCCTCCTTGTAATTTTATAGTCACTTTACTTTAATAGAATTAGCCTTTATTTAGAAAAAAAAATCTATGTATGAGATAAACACAAATATTCTATATACCCAACCGTAGAAGATATCCTACCAAGTCACAATAAAATGAATGTAACCATATATTTATTGAATTCAAGAATTAATTCAGAATGTGTATCCATACAAAAGAGGTCACAACCATAATATCCACTTAATGAAAAAAGATTTTATTTAAAACTTTAACTAGAAATTCAACCCTTATAGGGTAAATATAGTAAAATTGATAATTATTAAAAACAAGGTTAGGGTTGAAAAGAAAGAATCAAGAAATGGATAAGCACAAGATTAGGCATCTAGAGGATGAATACTAGCAAGAAGCCGAACTATAACACAACAATTCTAGAATCAAAGTGTTGAAAAGAGGAAGTTAAAGACTCTAGGGAAGAAACTCTTCTTGTGTCACATATTCATACCTACAAACCAAGGGTTGGGTTCAGTTACAAACCATCAATAAGAATAAAATGAGAAGGAGTTTGTTGAAATTACATGAGTAAAGGAAAATATATTTCTTATATAGATCTCAATTCATTCATTTATCCAAACCTTGTGTGCAACCAAACATGGAAGTGTTAAACCATATCATTATGTGAACCCATTTACAGATGGAAATACAGAAATTCAAAACAAAGAATTTCGCTGGAGAAAATAAAAAACCCCAAGGGTAAATCTCAATGTATGAACTCAATGACACAATGAAAGTCACCTAAATGAAACGATTGTACCCTCATGGGTTTAAACCCTTAACAGATTCCATAATCAGAAGAAACCCAATGAGAACCCTCTATCATAGAATGCATGTGTATAAATGAACCATGGCTAAAGGAAAGACAAAGGAAAATGTTATAAAAGGCTTATTTTTATGCACTGTAATCCAAAGGGAGTCAACTAAGAAGGGAAGGAATGAAACCTTACTCATCCTCTCTCGTGACAGGCATTTTGTAATTCCATTCAATCTAAAACCTTGGAACTTAAATGAGGATGGAAACTCCATGCTACAAAATTTATACTATAAAAATCACCATGGAAGCATTTACAACTCTCTAGAGCTATGCAACATTTTGAAGAGTTAGATGAAAAGTGCAAACAAAGAGAAAAAATATCTAGAAAATTACTAGTGAACCAAAACAAGAAAAATATGGTACTTGAGCGAGCATGTCAAGTTCTCCAAATAAGAAATTCATCATCTAAATAAATAGATAGAGGAAACAAGGGCCAAACACCCATAAAAATCGAACTACGGCTAGTGGAAACCCAAAAACCCTTAGAAATTCAGAGCAACGCTCCAACAAAGAAAAAAAAGCAAAATGAAAAGTCGAATGAATTAGGAAGAGTAGGGTTAGGGTTGATGAAAATTATTCTTAACCCTTAAATGAACCATAAATAGATTGCCACCATCAAAATTTCCCTAGTGAAACAATCACATAATTATCACATGGGTAGCATTGTGTGGGCTATTCCAAATGTTCCAAGTGTCCATCACATGCCAACCCTAGTCAAAAGGTGATTCAAAATTATCCTACGTGAACACTATAATTGGAAAAATAAACATTTAAAATAACTGTGGAAATAACAAGAACCAAGTGGGAAAAACAAGTGTGTTAACCATAGTGATTATATGATATGTGCTTAAAGACTTTGGTAAAGTGATAGTTCATATGGTTGATACGGATTATTCAACCTGATAGGGATATTTTAATTAACAAGTTATTTATGTATAACATGTAGGAGAAGGGAAACATTTATAAAGAACAATATAAAATTGAGGATGGAACAAATTTTAATACATTCGCATAATGATGAAAACCCAAGGTTGTAAAAAATTATAGCCTTTAGGTAAGGAATATATATATGCAACCTACAACATTGATGTTAGAAATGTTACAAAACCATTTAAATATAGCTAGAAAAGAAAATTATTATTGTGAAAACTACGTATGCCACATATGGTATCAGAGTTTTAGGTTCAATGGTAAGCCTAAAGGAAAACCAAAACAAGAAAACAAAATGGAAAAGTTATTATATGTATGAAAGCTAATGTATGTTCCTTGTTGACAATATGGTAGAAGGGTAACCAACACAAGAATACAAAATGGAAGAAGCCTCAAATCAGCCTCCTACTAAAGGAGGATAGGTATATATGGAGTTGGGAGGGGAAGATACACCTCTATCAACTCAGTTATTGAATATAGTAAGAGATCTACAAAACAAATTGGGCAACATTAGAGTTGGTCATGAACATTTATTGAAGGAAAGGACAGAACAAGAAAAGTTGATAAAGGATTTGATTGGAAAGTTAATCCATAAGCTCTTGATACAAAGGAAGATGAGGATAAAGAAGATCCCTTGAATATAGAAAGTGTTAACCCTGATATTGATAAATATGAATGTGGAAATGAATCTGAGAAAACCTCTCCAAAATCATGTATATCCAGAAAGAAAAACAAAGTTGAATTATTGGGAGAGTTTAAAATTATAAGGCCCCCTACCTTTGATGGTGAGAAGGAGGAAGATGTAGAAGCATGGCTATTAAATATTACCAAGTATTTTCAACTCTATGAATATCATTGTAATTTAAAATCGACATTAGCAATTTAAAAATTGCAAGAAAAAGTTTCCTTATGGTGGGAAGAGACAAAGACTATTAATATTGTTCAGGAGAAAACATTTTCATGGGAGGAATTGCAGAAACAATTCAAAGCCAAGTGATTAATTGAAATATGCTATGACAATCGTGCTAAGTAATTCCATGACTTAAGGATGGGACAACTAAGTATGGATGAATTTGTTGCAAATTTTACCAAAGTGTTACGATATGTTCCCTATATCAAAGAAGAGAAATCAAAGGTACATTGATTTTTAAATTGTTGACCACTTTTCTATAAACAAAGGATTGAATTGGAGAATCCTAAGACTATGGATGAAGTAGTAAGAAATGCAATATTGTGCTACCAGTAGTTTAAAAATAGGAGTGAAAGTGCAAAAGCTTGGTCAAGTGAAGATAAATATAAATTTACGGGTGGTTTAAAGAAGTGAAAAATCATCTCTCATGAATAATTTTTGGTGAGATCACCAACATATTTTTTTTATTTGGGTCATACCATTTCAAAAGAAGGATTATTCGTTGATCCCAAAAATATTAAGACTATTTTGAATTGGCCAACACCTAAAGATTTGTCAAATGTTAGATACTTCATGGGAATTACAGGTATTACAGAATATTCATTGATTTTTTTAAGTTAGTGTATCCCAACACTTCCTTATAAAAGAATGGGGTGAAATTCAAGTGGAAAATCAAATGTCAAGAGAGTTTTGAAAAATTAAAAAATTTACTAAAATTGGTACCTATTCTAAATATTGTAGATCCAGAAAAAGAGTTTTTAGTATGTACTGATGCATGCCCTAAAGGGATAGGTGATGTTTTGATGCACGAATACATGCTTTAAAAAAGTGGAGGCACTAGTTATTGGAAAAAAAAAATTACACTTGTCACTCACCACATTAGTCAAATTTTTTCTTCTTCAGTTATCTCATTAGGGGACTTTTGAGGTCTAAAATGGGCCTCCTAGGAAAAATGTACAAGCAAAGTAAACTTTATAAGAAGCAATAGGATTCAAGGTTATGATGTCAACCATTGGGGATGATTTTCCATTTTTGGAGTAAAAAAAGTAAAAAGATTAAAAAATAATAAAATAATAAAACTACTTTTTCTACTCATATTTTCAAACTCTCCCTAAGGTTTTACTCAAATTTTGAGCGGGAGTACTCGTTGGATGCAAAATTTAGTTCCTCATCCAAAGAGTACCCATGTTGCATACTTTCAATGGACCCTCCTACATGAAAAATGAGAGATACATGAAAGGACGTGATTGCAATCACGTTTTTCATGTATTTCTCAGATTTTGTGTAGCAGGGTCCATCAAAAGTATGCAACATGGATACTCCTTGGATGAGGAATCAAATTATGAATCCAATGAGTGTTTCCAATTGAAATTTGAGTAAACCCATAGGGAGATAAGTTGAAAAAATAGTTTTTTGATTTTTTCCCTCTAAAATTTGATGATGTCATCTAATCTTATTTTATTATTTCCACTGTTGTTTTATAATTTCCTTAGGAAGCCCATTTAAGAACTCAAAAATCCCCTAACGGATTTAACTGCTAGACAAACTAGATTGGTGATATTTTTAAGCGATTTTGAGTTTGATATAAAGCATATTAAAGCCAAAGAGAGCAAAGTAGTACATGCTTTAAGTAGTAATGTAAATCCACTAATGAAAATTCTTGTTAGTAGTGCAAAAAAAATCAAGCTTTTAATACAGAAAGATGGGGTTTATCTAAAAATACAATAGAGATTACAACAAACAACAATACGTGGTTAAGTAGAAAATTTAGAGAATATGTCAACAAATAGGAACAACATTTATGTTCTTAATGAAACTTCACTAAATAAACTTATCTTGGATGAACATCATTAGAAACCTTTTTTAGGACATACAAGATATCATAAAATGATTTTATCTTTGAGAAAACAATTATATTGGCCTGGTATGAAGAAATAAATGGCATAATATTTGGCTAAATGTTTAGAGTGCCACAAGGTGAAGGTAGAACACCCACACCCAATTGGACCGCTAAACACCCATTACCCATTCCATAATTGAAATGGGAGGTCAATATTTAGATTTCATTACCATTATGTGGAATTTTCACGATTGCATACAAAGGTGAATTCCCTAGATCTAGTGGTCTCATATAGAACAACGAAAGACAAAAATCATGAAGTTTTCATTAGAGAAATTAGAGTATGTGAATGAAGACTACCTAGAATTAGAAGCAAACATTTCTTTCCTCCTCGCTTGTAATCTCCAATTGTAGTGCCAGGTGCAATAATTATAACTTTCGCACATGACTCAAACAAGCAAAGGATCCACAACATCCATGTAGCATCACCTAAAATCTCTATTCAATGAATCAAGATGGCATTGAAATTCATTAGTGAAAAAATAACACAAAAAAATATGAAAGCAAAATAGTCTTTGTAGAAGAGAGTTTACAACGATAAATAGTAGTTGATTTTGTAGATGTCTCCCTATGTTCACTTGTCCTTGCTTCACACAAAAAACACCTCAACATGAACCCTAATGCATGAATAGGGTGACTCCTTTAGGTTCAAATAATGATCATAAGGGTCTTATCAGTCTCCAAAATCCAACCCAAAATTTATGGGAGTGTTGACGGTGCTGGACCCGCCAACATGTTAGGGGATCTCCCAGATAAGAAGTCCCAACTAGACCTTAGAATGTTTGGTGTAGGAGTCCTAGTAGTGGGTCGTACGGTATCCCCTTGACCATAGTTTCACAGAGAGGCAAGTAGGATATACCTGTTGATAGCAAGGGTGTGACATATGCAGGAAGTAAAGGAAGATGCATGAACGATTCTAGCACACAGAGGGTGAGGTGAGTGCGCCCCTTGGTAACTTGTGAAAGAATAGAGTTAGAAGGAAACAGACGAGAAAAGATGCATCACAACATGGAAGGAAAGTGAGCTAGAAATACAAAGTGATGGTTAAACCAACAACACATTTAAGTAAGACTCGTACATACATATAAAAAAAATTAGCTACATGTGCAGGCGTAAGAAAACATATACATATGTCATTTAGAGTAAACAAGATAGCTAAAATACAATACGACATATACATGAATCATGTTGGCTCTGCTATATTAAGAAGTGTATGTTCCAATCGTACAATACAACCATGACCAACCACTTGTTCTGATAGCAGAACATTATAGTCACTGCCACCTGTTCTTCCAAAGAGATATACTAGTTGTGAAAAGTGGAAAAGCCAAGGCTTGTTACAATACTATCCAAGATTTCTCTAAGATACTCCTATTGGAAGCTTGGCTAACCAAAAGCATTTACAATGAGTTATGAGGGACTATTTATAGCAAAGGGTGGGGTGGCCCTTGAAATTCCACTTTGTGATTGTTCATCTATCCTCATGACTCTTCATCTACTATACGACTATTACATCCAACTATCGACACATGAACTTACTCTTCAAAAGACATCACATACAATCTGCACATGTACCTATCTGATAAAAACTAGGCTTGAGCAAGCCATGTGAGGCATCACTATGACTCAGACAACTGTGGGAAGACCAACTCTTTTAAATCCTCATGATGATTGACAATGGTGAACTAATGCCATTCTTGGTAGTCCATGATGGTGTCCGTGTACTCTATTGAGACATATTTCTAGAAGCGAACTCTTACATTCATAGCATCCAGGTACACTGCTCAAGCTCCTCTATGCAACTCTTTTGGTAACATGTGCATCATTGTCTTGAGTGCAGCTGCACTAGTGACATATTGATGCATGGTGTCTGCATTGATCACCAAGTCTAAATTGGTAGTTATGCACATGAACTTGTCAAAGTACGAGTAAAGCTCTAGGTGGACTTGTGCCTTTGTCATTGCCTCAGTGAGTGTCCTAGTAGATGGGATCATGTGTGCATGCACAAAAACATCCATATTCTTGAATACCCATGCATGGGAATCTTGTAGACTAGTGATGAGTTGTGAGAGAACTTCATAGTTCCAAATATGACTCCTAATGCATGCTTTTAGCTCGACTGCTTTGGGATTCATCATATTGATCAAGCATTATAGGGCTCCCTTGTATCTCATTGTCAATGTTTGCATGTAATCAACAATACCATGCAAGTTCAGCAAGATATATGCTCTCCTAGCACATCACTGCTGCCAACTGTTGAGATGGACAATTGCCTTATGCACGGTATCAAAATTTGAATACAATGCATGGATGAATTTGTAAAGTGAAAATAATTTCATACAATATTTCCTTCTTCACCTCTTCTTAAACAGATGCTATAACCAGATCTCCTCATTGCTAGTTTGTCTGTAGCTCTTTGTCCATTCGCTCGTTCTCTACTATCAGGAAGTGGACATTCAAGCTAGTGGCTTTGCCATATTCTCTAGTAGCATTGACCAATGTTGGTAGATGCTTGCACACGTTAGACATGACAGCTCATTCATCAAACTGAGCAATAGGTGTGCGATCATCCAAAGTCGACACTTTGCGAGATTGCACAACTCTATGTTGGGTCCCATTGAATGAGATGTTGTGCATCTCTCCCTCCAGATTGTATTTAAGGAATTTGGTGTCTCCTTGGTCACTTGGGACTGTAGGTTTTAACCGCACACAGAAATTACCTGCATACGAATTCTAAAGCACATAAAATAAACAATGTGAGAGCATAACACATAAAACACATATACAAAGAGATTTTCCTCTGGATCCCAAAATCAAGACTACCAGCTTGATTTTTCGTTATGCTCCTTTCAATGTTACAATACATATTTATACATGCCAAAGCATCCAATACCATGGACCCAGAACCATCGCATCCAAAACCATGTGTGAAAATCATCTACAAAACCATAGGTGGGTTCGCCCAACCTAACATAAGGTCCAAAACCAAAGTTTTCTGGGGTGCTACCCCAAACCCCATAGAGGGGGGTTACTTGCACCCTTTAAACCCCCTATGATAACCGCTCCGTTCAATTTACGCAATGAGGGGGGGCTCTGCCCCCCCTCTAACCCCTTATTAACTACATGGGCTAGCCGATGAAAGAATATAACACAACCCAACATTCTCCCACTTGTTGTTTTCTTTCCGCAGGGGGCCACAAGAGAGATTAGTCATTTATCCAGCCTTGGAATGCCCATTGTTTCTCTACACCAAGAGAACTTCTCAAAACTCATAAACTTTGTCAATGCATCTGCAGTATTCTTCAAAGTGTCCACCATTATGAGAAACACCTTTTTGTCTTCTATCATATCCCTCACAAAGTGATACTAAACATCAATGTGCTTTGTCTTTGAATGATATGAAGGGCTCTTTGCCAAGAGAATTTCACTTTTCCTATCACAGTCTATCCTTATAGCTCCATGTATTAACCCCATACCTGAACACAATCTTTGCAACCAAACTACTTCCTTGCTTGTGTGAGTGGCTGCCATGTATTCTGCCTCTATAGTTGATAGTGCCACTATAGATTGTTTCTTACTCAACCAACTTACTGCACCTCCAAGTAGGTTAAACACATACTTACTTGTAGATCTTCTTTGATCCAGATCTCCAACCTCGTTTGCATCAACACAGCTGCGAATATCCAACACTTTATCCAATCCTGGTCTTCCTTGGCAGCACAAACTAGAACCAATAGTGCCACACAAATACCTGAGGACTCGCTTCACTACTGTTTAGTGCACCTTCTTGGTTTTGACATAAACCTACTCAATACTCCCACTGCATGTGCAATATCTGGTCTAGTACAGACCATTACATACATCAGGCTACCGATTTCCCTTGCATATGGAACATGGGACATGTCCTCTTCATGTTCTTGTGTCTTGGGACAATATTCAGTAGATAACTTCACACCTACAAGAATAGGAACCTTCATCGGTTTACTCTCCTGCATATTAAACCTCTGCAATATTGTCTCAACATACATCCTCTGGTTTAACCAGAGCTTCCTCATTTGCTAGTATCTTTTAATTTCCATGCCCAAAATATAGTTTGTAGCACCAATATCTTTCATGTCAAATTTGGAGGAAAATTGGGTCTTCAAATCCTGCATAATTTCTTTGTCATTTTCAACCAACAACATATCATCCACATACAAGACTAGATAAATAACACGGTCACCAATTAATTTAAAATACACACAATGATCTAATTTGCTTTTCGTGAAGCGAAGTCCCCATATAAATGTATCAAACTTCTGATACCACATCCTTGGTGACTATTTTAACCCATATAGAGACTTCTTTAACTTGCATACCAGTTATTTCTTACTCTTCACCGCAAAGTGTTTAGGTTGCTTCATGTAAATTTCCTCTTCTAGGTCCACATGAAAAGATGTTGCCTTCACATCCATCTATTCTACCTCAAAATCAAAAGAAACAGCAACAGATAAAAGTAATCTAATAGAAGTTACCTTGGCAAAAAGAGAAAAAATATCACCAAAATCAATTCAGGGCACTTGGGAATAACCTTTTGCTACCAACCGAGCTTTGCATTTATCCACCTTTCATTCTACATTTGTCTTCTTTTTGAACACCCATTTGCTGCCAATGGGTTTCCTTCCAGCCGACAACTCCACCAAATCCCAAGCCTCATTTTTGTGCAAAGATGCCATTTCATCAACCATGGCCTCTTTCCATA
>APFE030301141.1:82702-105044 GCA_000404065.3 Pinus taeda | reverse complement strand
GGACTTTAGATTTCTTCTTAAGGAAATATATCCATGTATTCCTTTAGAAGTCATCTATAAATGATACATAGTACATAGACTTACCTAGTGATGGAACCTTCATAGGTCCAAACACATCACTGTGCACAAGTTCTAATATTTGTTTCGCCCTCTTCCCACCAGAGGGTAAACTCACACAATTCCACTTCCCATATACACAATTTTCATAGAAATCAAAATGTAGAGATCTATTACTCATACCTTCTACCATACCTTTACCATGAAGTATTCAAAGGCCCTTCAATCTAGAGACCACTTAATTTTTTGCTCCACTTTCAGGAACCACAGAGCTATTGCACCCATCAACAATAGTTCTATGTTGTATAGAGTTCCAATCCAAACTCCCCACATAAATACCAGTTCTCCCCAAACCATCTTATAGGTATCCTTATCGAACATTATTTTTACATCTGCATCATCTATCTTGCTTAAAAAAATCAAATTTCTAGCCAATGCAGGAGTATGCAGAACACCGTGAAGTGTTCTAACCCTTCTACCTTGCAACTTCAACTTTAACTTTCCATGACCAACTATTCTAGCCTTATTATATCCCCTAAGAAGACATCACCACCATCGTATTTCTCATACTTGTAGAAACACTCTCTATGGGGAGTGAAGTGAAAGGATGCACCTAAGACAATCAACCATGCCTCATGATCTACTCGTGTACTTGAAGAAGCCAAGTACACATCCCCACCTTCATCTGAGGTGGTTTTCACCTCTGTAGAAGGAGCATCATTAGATCCCTTTCCTTTATCAGGAGCTTCAGATTTACAATCCCTTTTCTAATGCCCTTCCTTTCCCCATTTCTAGCACACCACCTTTACAGGTTTTCCTGGAGATTTAGATCTCCCACTAGAATTAGATCTCCCACTCGATCACTTATTTTTGTATATGTTCTAGGACTATCCTCGTACATACAAGGCATCACCATTCTGGCTCTCCATATTTTTCCATCTCATCTCCTCTGTCAGCAAGGATGAAACTATTTCATCAAATTACAAGGTAGTTGTATTGCTACCTATTGCAATAACCAGACTATCCCATGATTCTGGTAGAGAACACAACAAACTGATGCAGTTATCTTCATCTAAAATTTTAATATCAATAGATAATAACTTACTTACGATAGTATTAAATGCATTCAGATGCTCTATCACCGAATCTCCATCTTTCATCCTCAGGTTATACAGCTTTTCCTGTAGGAGCAGTTTATTCACTAGAGCCTTAGATTGGTAGAAAGTCCCTAACATGTCCCACAAAGCCTTCATCGTAGCTTCTCTTGATACATTCAACAATACTGAATTTGAGACACACAATCGTATTGTGCTCTTTGCCTTCCAATCCAACTTCTTCCATTCTTCATCAGACACTCCTATTGGTTTATACCTGGATCTACTATGATCCACTAATCTTTGTCCACCAACAAATCCTCCATCTTGAGTTTCCACAACTCAAAACTTTGACCATTAAATTTCTTGATATCTATCTTTCCACTGCTCGCCATCTTCTTTCACCACCAAAATTGATCTCATAGATCTCCCACTGAACAGGGTCTACCATAGGCCCAAGCGAAAGCCCTCAGCAACAAAGGCGTCCCCTTGAAGACAAAACAACTCTGATACTAAATGTAGGTTTTAACTCCATACAGAAATTACATGCATACAAATTATAAAACATAGAAAATAAACAATGCGAGAGCATATCACATAAAACACTATACACAAAGATTTTCCCCTGGATCCCAAAACCGGGACTGCCAACTTCATTTTTCATTATGTTCCCTTCAATGTTGCAATACATATTTATACATGCCGAAGAATCCAATATCATGGATTGAAAATCATTGCATCCAAAACCATGTGCGAAAATCATGCACAAAACCATAGGTGGGTCCACCCAACCTAACATAGTGTCAAAAACCAAATTTTTTTAGGGCACTGCCCTAGACCCCATATGACCCCCCAACCCCCTCTACGCAATCGATGCAATGAAGGGGGTGTTCCCCCCCCCCCCCTTCTAACCCCCCGGTTAGGCTAGTTCTGAATCTAACTCTAGATGCATGCCTTTAACTCGACTGCTCTAGGCTTCATCATCTTGGGCAAGTATAATAGGGCTCACTTGTATCCCATTGTCCATGTTTGCATGTAACCAACAGTAGCATGCAAGTTCAACAAGATATGGGCTTTCCTAGAACATCACTGCCACCAACTGTTGAGATGGACAACTGCCTTATGCAAGGTGTCAAAATTGGAATACAATGCATTGATGACTTTGTTAAGGGAAAATAATTTCATACAGTATTGCCTTCTTCAACTCTCCTCAGACATATGCTATAACCATATCTCCTCCTTGCTAGGTTGTCTGTAACTCTTTATCCATTCGTTCATTCCCTGCTATCAGGAAGCAAACACTTAAGCTAGTGGCTTCGCCATATGCTCTAGTAGCATCGGCCAATGCTGCTAGATGCCTGCGCACGTCAGACATGATCACTCATTCCTTAAACTGTGCAGTAGATGTGCGATCATCTAGAGTCGATACTCTATGAGATTACACAACTCTATGTTGGGTCTCCTCGAATGAGATGTTGTCCATATCTCCCTCCGAATTGTCTTTAAGGATTTATGTTTGTCCTTAGTCTCTTGGGACTTACTCTGCTTCTAGATTCAGTGAATCTAGTGGGTTAACCTCTTGGTGGTGAGGCACGAGGTCGATGTCTTTCTCTAGCTCCTATTGCTACATGTCTGTATCCATCTTTTCGAGTGATTGTTCATTCTCTTGAGAAAAGTCATGCTCCTGCAACTGCTCACCCTCTCTTCTTGGTTCCAACTATTCGGATGAGTCGATTACCTATATGGGCACAGTTTCATATTCCTGTACATGCTGCACTCCCTGATGTACCTATTCTTGCTGCGCTTCTTTCTTCCATCTACGCAACTCCAGTTCCTTCTGGAGTTTCTCCTTCAACTCATGCAACTACTTCTCTATTCCCTCCATTCTCTATTTTTCTCTTTGCCTTTGCATGTTCCTCCTATCACTTTGTTTCGTCTTCACCTCTATTGATAAAACTACTTTCTGCATAAGTGGATATGCTCAAAACTTGTAGCTTTGCTTTGCCTCTACGTTGTTGATAATCTTCGGCTTTCTCTTGTTGTGTGCTAGCATGTTTACCTCTATTGTTGTGTTGCCGGTGCTCTCCTGGATGCTGCTTCATGCCTCTTCGCTAACCATTCCACAACAATGCGAACCAATTCATTGGGCCTAGAGAAGTTGTAAAAATATATCCATCGAGCCTCCTCCTCCCAATCACACACCCCATGGATCCACCTCATATAGTGATATTTTATCAAATAATGCGAGTCATACAGATTGTAGCTTTGGGCATCAAATACATATTTCTTGTTCTCCTTTGCTTCGAAATCCACATCCTTGAAATTATGTATCTCGTATAACCTAATCTGCAATAGAAGAGCGAGCCAATGTTCCTTCTTCTTCTGGTGCAGCCTAGTTTTCAATCCTATTGAGATGTGGTATGATACTTCCTGTATGATGAGCTTGTCCAAGGCAAACTTTAGCAAAACATGTAGAGGCTTCTCCATGTTGTACATATATATTTAGAGTAAACAAGATAGATAAACTGCAATACAACATATGCATGAAACGCGATGGCTCTGTTATATTAAGAAGTGTAAGTTCCAATCATACAATACAACCATGACCATCCACTAGTTCCGAAAGAGGAACATTATAGTCATTGTCACCTGCTCCTCCAAAGAGATATACTGGCTCTGCACAATGGAAAAGCCAAGGCTTGTTACAATACTGTCGAATATTTCTCTAAGATACTCTTATTGGAAAATTGGCTGACCAAAAGCCTTTACAATGAGTTATGAGGGACTATTTATAGCAAAGGATGGGATGGCCCTTGAAATTTCCCTTTGTGACTGTTCATCTATCCTCATGACTCTTTATCTACTCTATGGCTATTACATCCAACTATCGACACTTGAACTTACATTTAACAAAAAATCACATACAATCTGCACATGTACCCATGTGAGACAAAATATTCTTGAGCAAGCCATGTAAAACATCACTATGGCTCGGAGAACCATGGGAAGACCAACCCTTTGACATCCTCATGATAATTGATAGTGGCAAACTGATGCCATGCTTGGTAGTCCAGAATGGTGTCCGTGTACTCTGTGATGACATATTTTTGGAAACAAACTCTTGCCTCCATACCATTTAGGTACACTACTCGATATTCTCTGTCTAACCCGTCTGATAACATGTGCATCATTGTCTTGAGTGTGGTCATATCAACGATATATTTATGCATGGTGTTTTCACTGATCAACAACTTTCGGGTGGTGTCTACATGCATCAACTCAAAAAAGTACGAGTCAAGCTCCAGTCGGATGTGTGCACAACAACATCCATACTCCTGAATACCCATGCATGGGAAGCCTATAGACTAATGATGAGCTGTGAGAGATCTTCATAGCTTCAGACTTGACTTCGAATGCATGCCTTCATCTTGACTGCTCTGACCTTCATCATCTTGGGCAGGTGTAATGGGGATCCCTTGAATCTCATTGTCCATGTTTGCATGTAATCAACAACAGCAAGCATGTTCGACAAGATACGTGCTCTTTTAGCACATCGCTGCTACCAACCATTGAGATGGGCAACTCCCTTATTTATGGTACCAAACTTGGAATCCAATGCCTGCATGACTATGTGAAGTGACAATACTCCATCCAGTATTTCCTTCATCAACTTTGCTTAGACAAATGTTGTAACCATTTATCCTCCCTGCTGGGCTGTCTGTAACTCTTTATCCATTCACTCATTCTCTTCTATCAAGAAGAAAACAATTGAGTTAGTGGCTTCGCCATATGCTCTAGTAGCATTAGCCAAAGCCAATGGATGCTTGTGCACATCAGAAACGATCACTCATTCCTAAAATTGTGTAGGAGATGTGTGATCATCCAGATTCGACACTCTAAAATATTTAACACCTCTATGTTGGAACTCATCGAATGAGATGTTGTGCAACTCTCCCTCCGGATTGTCTCCAAGGATTTTAGTGTCTCCTTGGTCACTTGGGACTTACTCTACTTCTAGATCTAGTGAAGTTGGTGGGCTGACCTCTTGGTGGTGAGGCATGAGGTTGATGTCTTTCTCTAACTCCTATTGCTTGATGTTTGTATCCGTCTACTCAAGTGCTTGTTCAGTCTCTTGAGCAAAGTCTTACTCCTATGACTGCTCACCCTGGTTGCTTGGTGACAACTGTTTAGATGATTCAACTACTTGTACAGGCTCAATTTCATCTACTTGTACCTTTTGCACCCCCTTCTGTACCTGTTATTGATGCGCTTCCATCTCTCGTTTGCACAACTCTTGTTCCTTCTTTGTTTCCTCCATTGTTTGTTTTTCTCACTAACTTTGTGAATTTCTCCTATCATGTTGTTTCCTCTTCACCTCTATTGCCAAATCTTCTTTCTGCACAAGTGATTTTTCTCAAAACTTGCAGCTTTGCTCTACCAACGTGCTATCAAAATTCTTCCTCTTTCCCTTGCCGTGCACTGATATTTTTACCACTGCTACTGCTCTCCTAGATGCTACTTCATTCCGCTTTGCTAACCATTCTAGAATGATGCTGACCAACTCATTGGGTATGGAAAATCTATAGCAATATCTCCATGGGTCCTCCTTCACCCAATAAAATGCCTCGTGGATCAAGTAAAACTGTAGTCTCGTGTAGTGATATTTTACCAAACAATGCAAGCCATACAGATTGTAGCTTTAGGCAACGAATGGATATTTCTTGATCTCCTCTCGTTTGACATCCATGTGCTTGAAATTTCATATCTTGTATAACCTGATCTGCAACGGAATAATGGGCCAAGGTGGATTCTTCTTCAGATGCAACCTAGCTATAAATCCTGTGCAGATGTGGTATGATACTTCCTGCATGATGAGCTTGTCCAAGGGAAACTCAGGCAAAACATGCAAAGGATTCTTCGCTCTAGACATCCGTATGAAGGTGTCAGATGGTGAGGCATACCAATCAACTATGTTGATCAGTGCCTCCATTAATTCCTTTGACATGAAAGGTGGATATTGTCCAAATATCATCTTGTACACTGGGTGAAAAGATGATTGGACATCTGAATGATAAATCCTCTGATGATGCATTTGGACAACAATCTACAATAAGTGTTCATAAAGGTATTTGTCGATGTCCATGCCCACTTCAAGCCTAGAAATTGTTTGCGAACATAGATTACATCCAAGACATAGGTGGACATGTATATTTCTGTTTGCTGACCTTTGGGTGGCTGTCGAGCTCTTGTTAGCTTTTCCTTAAGCCGGTTAGCCAACATGTCAGACCAGTTGCATGCTTTGCCTTCACTAGATAGTTGGTCCAATGTGATCACCCAAATTTGTGGGAAGGTCTCCGTGATTTCTTCGCCATACAGGTGACATGCAAAGATGACCAAGTATTGATACGACTTTCACAATATCTTCATCTTGTAAACCTGGGTCAGCATCATCATGAATTTCTGGCTCATTCACCTAGTTCTTCAAGATATTCCTGGAGTTGGCATTGCTCCTGGGTGTGTTGAAGGGTGTTTCCATGTTAATGACTATCTTCGACATATGGTACATTTGTTCATAATCCTGTGCCCTGAAGGTAGAAATATTTTTCCCACTGACACTTCTCAATGTCATTGTCTCAAGATCAATGTGCGAGATGATCCAATGTATCATGTCCACACATGAAAACATAGGATACCTGCATGCAATTCGGTACAAGAAGGACTTGTGGATGTTCACATAGACTTCGCGGTCTTCGAGGTCTTTCCAAAATGTGCCTGAAAATTCATTGCTGGCCTTTTGCCATTTTAGCTTAATGTCCTTCTCTACAATCAACTTGGTGTCTTCATAGATCAGAAAACTTGTAGAAACTCGCTCAATTGATACTCCAGTTGCACTTACGTGAGCGTCCTTTGATCGTACTCTCTTGGAGACCATTGATACTGAACTACTGAGAGGCAGATGAAAACCTACTATATCTGGAGACATGGCGACATGCATGGCAAGAAATATATCAGCTAAAACCAAAGCAAGCTTAAGGAATGACATGCAACATACCTAGGGATTGACTACTAAGGATTGCGCATTTTTTCCAAGGAGGCTAGGAGTCTGGCTACTAAAATTAAGCAAAAGGAAGTCCAGACTGCTATGAGGCTTCTTGGATGTTGGAGTTGCACAATGCGCAATCTAGACTAACCTGCTAGCTACTGGGATTGCACAATGCGAAATTTCAGTTGACAAGGGTTGTAGGCCTACAGACTACATTGCACATTTTTTTAGGCTAGTAGTCACTACCTCTCAGAATTGTCAAATGCAAGACTAGAGGATAGTCACTAGGTAGAAGTGTGCATTTTTTGAGATGAAGGTAGAGCCTTCCCTCTTAGGATTGTGTAGTTTTGTCTTAGTGAGGCAAAGTCTGGGTTAAGGTTGCCTAGACCCACCGATGGGAAATTGAAAGAAAATGGGGATGTGAATGCTTGGGGATGCTAAGTGTAAGAAGGAGTGAATGATCATTCATGAAAATAGTGAATGGAAGATTTATAAAATGGAACAACTTTCATGTCTGTGAAGAGAGTTGCCAAATCAGCGATCCTTCATGCAAAACAATGTCATGCATGCAACAACAGTGAGATGCTAACAAAAACTGAAATGATGCTAGTACAAGCTAATATGCATGTAAATGACAGCAAGCATTCACAAAAAACAACAAAAGAACACTCGCACAAGCCAAAGCACAAAAAGCAATAGAAATGTTACAAAAGACAAGTTAAGCGGGCTTGCCCAGAAATAGTTGAGCTAGATGTGTCGAAGACTCCTATGTTGTGGGATATCAGACCTCCAAGATCGATGTGAAGAAGTGAGCTATGAATCTTCAAATAAATAAGTTTGTGGCTCATGATGTGCATGCCACAAATCTAGGAAAAGCGACACTTGGTGGAAAGATTCTAAAACGATATTTGCATGTAACCTTCAGCTACTAAAAATAGCTCCCTAAAATCTTGGGATGTTTTTTTCATGTTTCTTTTTTCTATTTTGGGAAAAAGAAGCCCATGCATGTGAGTCAAGTTTTCTTAGTCCCGGGTGGAACCGGTCAACCTGATGGAACATGCAACAACCTGCATGACTTGGCGGAAAATTTGCACATTTTTGGGAGGGAGCTAGGTTGGCTGTCCAGAGGAATTGTACAATTTTTGGGCCGAGAAGTCCTGTTCGGTCATATTGTACAATTTTTCGAGGGAAGGTTGGCAAGAAGAATTGCACAATTCCTAAGCCCAATGGGGTTCCAGTCAGGATTGCACAATTTCTAGAGGGAAGGCTAGTTCACCTCCAAAATTGTGCAATTTATTAAGGGAGTTGCTCAGCCTGTAACTTGACGAAGTCCAGATAAGTAGCCTAGGAGGCGAGTGAGGCAAGCTATCATGCACAGGATGGAAATCTGCTAGAAGACCACTAAATCTCATGTACTTCATAGTGAAAGACATGCTGCTGAGGATGGTTGGTAGGGAGGCTCCAAAATGTTGCTAAGGAAAAATTATGGAGGGTGGTTGTAGCCACTGCAACAAGGAGGCAGCAAATTTTTAGGAGGAGTGTGGTAGTTTGGGAATTCATATCCAATTACCAATCTAGGCTTGAGATCCACTTAAGAGGGGAAGATGAGCTTGAAGGATAAGATATGAGGTCTCCGATATAGGATTTGAGATCTTTATACGTAACAAATGGTTAAAGCTACCTTGGAACCTTATGGAAGAAGAAGCTTCAAAAATATTTTTATTTTTCCCGAATTTCTAAAATCAATGCACTTGGAAAAGGGATCCACAATTGTTGGGCAACACTCATGGAAAAGCATGCAACATGATTTGAGCATTGGTGACTGAGGACGTAAGGCACATTAGGGATAAAAATAGTGTTTTATAGCAATTTGTCCATGAAACACATACCTTTTCGAGAGTTCATGCTTAAGGATTTGTGAAGGGATGATGACAAAGTGTTAATGGATATTGATTGATCTAGTTTTCAAGCCTATTGACCAAATGTGACAAAACGATCTGTAAAAATTACTGGCCTTCCAAGAACTAGGAGATAGAATGAATTTATCATGGTTGTGGTATATAGAATAAGTAGCAAATTTCATACTTGTTCACTCTACTTTTGGAACAATGCATATTGTAGACATATTCATGATGCAAATATTGCGATTACATGGCATACTGAAAGTGATAATATCTGATAGAGATGTCAAATTTACTTCCAACTTCTAGAAGACACTATTTCGAGGAATAGGTACACAACATAATTTTAGCACCACCTACTATCCTCAAATAGATGGAAATATTGAGAGAACTAATCATATTTTAGAGTACATGCTAGAATGTATGTTATGGATAGACCCACTACGTTGGAGGATTTATTACATTTAGAATAATTTTCATATAATAAAAACATTCATACATCTATAAATATGAGCGAATTTGAAGCAGTGTACAAAATGAAATGTCATACTCCCTTAAGTTGGAGTCATCATGAAGACCAATTAATATTAGGTCCTGATGTTTTTCAAGAAATGGAATAGTTAGTGAGGAAAATATAACAAAATATTAAAACTGCATAAGATCAACAGAAGATTTATGCATGTCAAAAGAGAATACATAGAGAAATTAAAGTGGGAGAACATGTGTATGTAAAAGTAAACAAAGAAAGAGAACTTTAAGACTGAGAACTTGTGCTAAACTAGCTCTAATTTTCTATGGTCCCTTTGAGATTTTTGCTAGAGTTAGGTCAGTACCCTATCATCTAGCATTTCCTACTCATAAAAAAGTTCATAATGTTTTTCATGTTTCCTTAGTTAAGAAATATTTTCATGACATTTCTCATGTGATTGATTGTAACCTAGTGTTACACAAAAATATCGTCACCATGATTATTTGCAGTCAGTATGGGTCTATCATCACTTATACTAGCCTCCTAAGAAAGCCTCAAACCTTAGCTCTTCATGTCAAGCTTTGCAAATGAGAGAAAGACATTGAAAATCAATATTACTCTGGTTCCGCACTTTCTCCTACTTTTACCTGCGGACTGGCACCCTTTGTTCATAATACCTACGTACCTGCACACTCTGTCTGTAAAGGGGTGGGTGCGTACCCCTGTAAAAGTCAGAAAGGTGCAAGTTTATCCTTAAAAACTCACTTTTGGGTTAATTCTAGATGTTTGTAGAAGGATTTTGACGTGGATTGTTCGCTCCAAGGTGGTTCATGCATCCCAAAAGAGAAGGAGTTAATCCCTTGATAGGAGGAGCTATCCCTTTGAAGGAGGGCTTTATCCCTTTGAAGGAGGACCTAGTAACTTCCCTCCATTGCACTATAAATTAAGGTATTGGGTCAGTTGCTGGAGGGGTTAGAAGCTGAACATTTTGAGGGTAAATGCTGATGGAATTGGGACTTCCTAGTTAAACTTGAGAGGAGAGATCACATACCTTTTGGTTTCATTGGGAAGTGAGTGAAACTTGTCAAAGTAAAGGAGACTTCTTGTCGGACCCTGGGAGGAGCTTGTACAGCATCAAGGCACAGGTTGTAAAGTTCTTCTTCATTTAATTAATACAATCAGATTCATTTTCTCAACAAATTGTCTTATGTGGTTTGTTTCATAATCTCCTTGATCATTATGATGAATATGCTTTATGATATTGGCTTTTCAGGTGCTATTTAATTTGTTTGCTTGTTTGTGTTTGCAGAATTACACTTCAAGGAAGCTCATTTGGAGCGAGGGAGTGAGGCTTCCAAAAACTTGCATTGGACCCAAGGTAGGCCTAAAACCCTTGTTTGCCTTTGTTTTTGATTGCATATTTAGAGAAAGATAGTTTTTGATTCGCTTGCTTGTCACTAGATATCTTTAGATACTAGGAAGGCCGATCTTGTCCGCAACCTCGACTCTTTCCATGTGACAAGGATACTAAGATATAATACATAGTAAATATCCTTTTATGATTTGGGGAAATTCCACACTGGCTGCACCTCTTAAGAAATCGGGTAAAATGTGAAATATGGTTAACTCTATTTTTAGAGTAAATTGTCACATCATCGAGGTAAACAATAACACTTTTATTGATTTTAACTATAAAATAAACATTGATCACTCTTTGATAAATAGCCCCAACATTAATTAAACCAAAGGCTTCATTTGTAAGTGAAACTATCCCACTTTGCATTAAACATAGTCTCATGCCTATATTTTTCGATATCAAGTTTTGATTATATCCTAAAAACATTTCAAGAAGTGAAAACACTTGAAATCCATATACAATCTACAAGAGTTATTCCATATATGGAAGGAGATAATTGTCTTTTTTTTAATCATTATTTAAGTTTTGAAAATTTCCATAGATTAATTTCTCTAGTTTTATTTCTTATTAGTATGAGATTGGAAACCCAAGATGAGTGACAGAATTGAAAATTGACCTTGACATCTAAGAGTTTCCTCAATTCTGGTTCATTTAAAGGTTCAAGCCAGGGATGAAATCTAGATAGTTTTTTTGTAAAAGTTCTTGATATGTTTCTTCATAGGGATAGTATGCTAAATGATACATATCATAAGTTTTCAAGTAATCACAAAACCAAGCAAAAATAACCTAATATACTTTGAACAATTTAATATAAGATCTCTTTTCCTACTTAGAGAAACCTTTCCCAAGATTAATATTCTTTGGATTCTCCATAGTTCATAAATTAACCACTTCATAACCTAGAATGCAACTATTGCTTTTAGCATTTAGTAATCCCTTTAATCCATTCTACAAATAAAAAAATGTTTTCTAGATTAATAGTACCTCTAGACATAATGTGTTGTTTGGCTTCACTTAATTTCTCCTTATCCTACTTAATGTTTCACGAAATTCTTCATCATCTATAACTAGATTTTTGAAGTTCTCATAGTTGGCAAGAAATTCTAAAAACATGTTCATACCCTTCAAATAACCTCAAGTTTTTATGTCATCTCGCCTAGAGGCTTAGTGGATTAATTTAATAGAAAACCTAGTTTATTCAAAGTCGTCAAAGTATGCCAAGGGGGGAAACCTAGAGGAAACAATAACTAATTAATCAATGATCATATTTTTAGCTCTTAGAATAGCAGTAATTATAAAAGCCAAAAATTATTGATTAGCCTTTGTATGTCATGCTATAATTTTTAATATGTTGTGAATTATAATTAATGGTATTTTTTATCTATCAAATTATAATCTCATAATCTCTAATTACTTTATTTTTTCCAATTTTTAGATCAATGGATTTTGAATACCTTGGACAAGAGCCTCCTTGGATAAGAGCCTCATATTATGTCATATTATTTGTATGTTTTTATCTTGGGTCACTCTTTACATAGTTGAATGGCACTTTGATTATGACACCAAAGTGTAGTGAGATACTGGTGCTGAAATATAAACTATGATAGGATTTGACGAAGCCATAGGGCTTCCTTACTAGCTTCTACGGTGCCACGATACTCTGTTTCTGTTGAAGAAAGAGAAATTACACTTTTTTTATTGCAAGCCCATGTAATAGGTCCAGAACCAAGAGCGAAGACATAACCTGCAATAGACTTCTGATCATCAGGGTCACCAACCCAATTGGAATTAGTGAAACCAACCAATAGAGGAGATGCTTCTGCACTGTAATAAATCCCAAATTGAATTGTACCTTGAACATAATGAAGTATCCTTTTAGCTACTTTCCAATGATTTTCATGTGGGTTTTCCATAAACTGAGAAATAAGGTCAACAACAAAGGAAATGTTGGGATGTGTATGGGTGAGATACAAAAGTTTTCCTACAAGCTGACGGTATAAGGTAGCATCAACTTCAGGGGAAGTACAAGTGACTAAAATTTTGGCTCTATACTGAAAGAGAGAAGGGGCTGGCTTACAGTCTTCCATGTGAAAGTAGCGTAGAAGATCACATGCATACTTGGACTCAGAAAGGGAAATACCTTCCTCGGATTGCAAGACTTGAAGACCAAAAAAATAATGCAAGTGTCCTAAGTCTGTCATTTCAAACTTCTTTTTAAGGCTGGACTTCACATTTTTTATAAGGTTTGGATCACTACTAGTAAGGATAAGATAATCAACATAAAGAACAAGAATGATAAGAGACTCGCCCACTTTCTTGGTGTAGACAGTATTGTCAAAATGACACCTAGAAAAGCTAGTATCTAAAATAAAGCTATCCATTTTGGCATACCAAGCCCTAAAGGCTTGCTTGAGACCATAAAGGGATTTCTTAAGCTGACATACAAGGTTGGAGTATGTTTGTATAAAGCAAGGAGTTGTTCCATATATATTTCTTCATGCAATTCCCCATGTAAAAAGGCATATGTAACATCCATCTGATGGACTTCCCATTTGAAAGAGGTAGCAAGCGAAAGAACAAGGTGGACAGAGTTCATTTTGGCAACAAGGGAGAAGGTTTCAATATAGTAAATGCCTTCAACTTGTGAAAACCCCTTAGCAAAAAGATGAGATTTATGTTTATCAACTTTTCCATCTGGTCCATATTTGGTTTTGTAAACCCATTTGCATCTAACAAGTTTTCATCCGCTTGGAAGAGGAACAAGATCCCATGTATCAGTTTCCAATAATGAAAATATTCATCATTCATAGCTATGTCCTAATCTGGATGGCCTGTAACTTCTGCAAAGGTGTTAGGATCATAATTCACTAAACCTTGAAGAAGTGGCTCTATCTAACTAAGAACGTGTATGTTGTTGATCTATAGGATCACTTGCAATAGCACCTACTACATCCCCAGTAGCACAAACCCATTTCGGAAGTTGAGGAGCTAAAGGAGCATCCTAAGAAGGTGGGGGAGGATTGTCATCCTCATTGTCATCATCTAAAGAAGAAATATTTTTAGAAGTAGAAGGGATAGAGAGAGGTGGCACATCGGTCGAACTAGGTTCGCAGGCCGATATATTTTCAACAAACTTTACATCTCTTCTAATGATAACATTTTTCACTCTTAGGTTCTAAAGCTTTATGTTTCTTGTCTAGAATATGGGCCCATGCTTCACTTCCAAAAACATGAAATTGACTTACATCTAGTTTAATTGAGATCCATTCTTCTTCTAGAGTGATATTTTTTAAAACCTTAGTAGGACTGAGATTTACTATGTAATTTTCACAGTTAACTACTTTTGCCCAAAAAATCAGACTATGTCCTTTAGATTGAAGCACACAATTAACCATTTCCTTTAAGGTGTAATTATTCCTTTCAGCTACACCATTTTCTTGTGGAGTATGTGGAATAGTATGTTGGATTTGAATTCCATGCTCAATGCAAAAATTGATGAATTTGTTGTTAATATATTCTCCGTCATTATCAGATCTTAGCTTAAGAATTTGATGTCCAAATTGTTTCTCAACAAAGGCCTTAAAGGTCAAGAACATGTTAAATATTTCACTCTTGAGTTTTAAGAAGTATACCCAAGTGTGTCTAGAGAAATCATCAATGGAAGTTAAGAACTACTTGTAGCCAGAGAATGAAACAACTAGAAGTGGTTCACATAAATCACTACGCACAAGCTGTAAAGGGGCTGAGGCATGCGAAGAGGCAAATTTTTCAAAACTATCATGATGATGTTTCCCGAGTACACATTTGGAACAAACACCATCTTTGCAAGATACCATAAGAAGACCTGTCGCCATATTTTCTTTACACAGATTTTGAAGGGAGTGATAGTTTAAGTGACCAAATCGCTCATGCCAAAGTTTGCTCACTTCATCATTTTGAGAAACAAATACCGAGGGAAAAGTTGACGACCCAAAGTTGTTAAACTTATACAACCTTGTAAAATAATCAGCAATGCCAATAGCTAAAATCTATCTAGGATCTCTTAGGTCCTTAATTACAACATCATGAGGTGAAAATTCAATGATTTTACCTTCACCTAAAGGAGTTATCTGATATACAAATAGAAGGTTGTAGGATAAGGTTGGAACACATAATACATCATTAAATTGACCATTATCTAGATGAATAGTTTCGATCCCTACAACACTAAGAGATGTATCATCACCAACATATATATTTTTGGTGTTACAATCATTTAAAGAAGAAAACATGGCTTTGTTTTCGGCTATGTGATAAGAAGCTCTAGAATCAATGAGCCACTCATGAGAATGAGAAGAAGAAGATACAGTTAGTGCATAACCAGAGAAAGATGCTCGAAAACCACATGCAGAAAGTGTTATTCCTGAAGATGAAGTTGAAGTTGAAGAATGCTCCAAATAGATGTTATGCTTATTCATTGCTCCTTCCAAGGCTTCCATCTTCTTAAAGCATTTGGATTCTAAGCGGCCATCTCGATTACAAAATTTGCAATCTCTATCAGTCTTCTTACCTTTGTTTTTATTTGCCTTCTCATTTTGTTCAATTGATTTTCATTTTGAGACTAAAATTTCTTAGGACAATTATTTTTATGATACTGCTTCTTAGGATTCTTTGAATTTGGTTTTTGCTCAGTGGCTAAGGCTTTCTTAAAAGAGTTTCGAAGATTAAGAAGGCCAAGGTCTAAGGGTTTTTCTTATTATCTTATTATAGAATCACAAAAGGCATCAAATGAGGGGGACTTGTAGTCTTGTCCTTGAGAAATGAAGGTTTCTATAGTAGAATGGAAGGTGGAAACAAGCATAGTGTAGGCTGGTCCCAACTTAGTAAGAATGGAATAGATAAGGCTACCATCTTCTTTTTTAACCTTAATACCTTCCAACATAAGTCTAAAGTTCTTGAACTTGGACAAAAAATCTTCAATAGAATAAAAATTATTAGGGTCCAATGCAAGGAAAATTTTAAGGATAGAAAATTATCTTAAAGTTTAAAAACATTGTTGAATCTCACTTGTCCCTAATATGCAAACTATAAAATGTTTATTGATTTATTTTTAAAATTATTCAAATTTGTAACGATTTTATATATACTCTCTATATAATGTTGATTATTTTTAAGGAAATATAATTTTATATTGTAAAATTTGGGTGAATCGTTTAAAAAAAAATGGAAATTAGTGAATATTTTTTTTAGAAAAATCATGGAAAATTAACTCACTTGTGAATATTAGCCCCTAAAATTTTCCATGGTCTAATGTAAGTAACTCATTTTCGAGTTGATGGGCTCTAATTTAATTTTTAATTCCAAAAACTTTAGTGACCTATTTCATTGCTTCATTAGGGGTATCAAGTTCTGTACATATGGAATCTAAGGTCTGGAGAAATAGACATCCCTATTAACCCATGTGCTTGATATTGCCTATTTTCCCATTTGGCTACCTTATCTTCATCTTTATCTTTAGTTTCTTGGCCTGAGGCTATTCTGTAAAGACCTTTACTTCTAAGTAAATCCATAATGTAGGATCACCATTGGAAGTAGTTGGTGTTGTCAGGAATAACTTGTCATGGAATTTCTATTTTAACATAAATTGAAGCTGTAGATGCTAAAAATAAGTGTTCCAATGGAAATATCTTGAAAACTTAGGCCGATTAAAAAAAGACGGCTCTGAAAATGACTTTCGGATGAGGAAGTTGTGGCTTTTTAAAGAAACGTTGTTGAAGATGCCCATGAAGTGCGTGAATGTGCGAAGTGAATGATAATGTTATATTAAAACCACTCTCCGCTTCCAAACTTAATCTAATTAGCTCACTTTAAAAAAGATTTTATGTGACCCACTTTTATAAATAAGTGAAAGTCACTTTTATAATGGTACTTTATGAGTTACTCACTAAATTGTAACTTAAATAAAATATAAAGAGACTTTCGAATTATAAGTGACTCACTTTTTATAATGGGTGAGAACACTTTTACATAAAGTAACTTTACAACATAAGTTACATGTGCTTTTTGAAAAAGTAACTCAACAAAAGGAAAGACTTGAACACAAGACCTCTATTCTCATAAAGTAACTTTGGACCAAGTGAGCTAGTTTAAAACATTAGTAATTTTTGGAAAAGAGGAAGCAGGGTTCTTTGTTTTTGTTTTTAGCCACTAAAGCTTTGGGGTGCGTGCTTACTTGAAAAAACTCCTTTTTCCTACAAAACAAAAAACCACACAACCCAACATGGACATGAAAAAAAAACCAAACTTTATGGCTTGAAGTTAGATTTCGCCAGAAACTAAATATTTTCCTCAATGTTTTTGATTTTCCGAGATCACACTAAGGCACGGTAGAAAAGAACATATGCATGAGAAAAATCCTTCATTTTCTTTTCTAATTTTCCCAGATTGCACAGAGTTACGGGGAAAAGAGAATATGCAGAAATGAAACGCATAGATCGTGTAATAAAAAAAAAGAGCTAGATAAACTGAAATAAATAGAGAGATGAATAACTAAAACTGCAAATAAAGATTGTATACCTCCATATCTTAAAAATGATGTAGCTAGGGCTACTAGAAACCTTTTCGCATGAAACGAAAGGGGTTCCTCACTGAAACAAATGCTCCTAACATAATAGAGTAGTCCTCTCGGCCCGAAAGCAATTAGAAACAATAGAACTAGGAAATTATAGTCATATGTAGTTGTATCGGCTTTAGATATGGATCACCAATGGATGCGACCCTAAAGTAGCTTTGATACCATGTAGGAATTTACAGGGTAATTTCCTTATATATAACACCAAAGGACACCACTCACAAATAGATCACAGATCAATACAACAGTATTCTTGACGTGGTTAAAACCATCAAAGAGGGAAACAGTTCATGGCCTGAGCCAACATGGCCACTTCACGAAATTTATTAATTTAAAAGAAATAAAATTTGCATAAGCTTCTTTCATGAACGGTCACCCTACAAATGACCCTCCATGCTCTTTAAATAGAGATGATGGACCAATCGGGTGTTAAGCCATGGATCAAGTGTCAGTAATATTGAGGAGAGAATGAACCATTAGCACTTCATTTCTAGAACATATCATGACCATCAGATTGTATGTTACAAAAGTACATAGTAGAGAAACACACTTTGCCTAACTCTACACTAGACCAAGTTATACTTAACTATTTCTTATGTGTCGAAATATCCTTTCGAGATTTAGAACCTTTCAAAATTTGCAATGTTATAAAGTATAGCCCCCAAGAACAAAACATACTTAAGCCAAAAAAAATCTTAAGTATTTTTAACATAGCCGCTCTATATTAGAGCTAGCCCACATAGCAAAATGTTTAACGAGCACGATATATAAATGCCCCGAGGACTACTTCGATTGTGATATGCCATAAACCATCCTGACCTGATATAACAATTAACGCAACCTATAAATATGTCGCGTCTAGATGAATCACAAATTAGAAAAAGGAAAGCTGCTCCATTCACTTCCAATCTTCCGATTGTGATACATGTCTTTGCTAAAAGGTGTGACTTTAATAAAATCATGTGAATGAATAACTCAAAGGAAAGGCATGCTTATTAAATCATCAGTCAAGCCCGCTCCACTGCCACATCATTCCCTACAATTTTGAAATCGCAAAATGACTTTGGATATATCCATTCCCCTCTGCTCCAAAACCTCTAATTGTGATATTGTGATAATCACATCGCGAACTTATGATACCCAAATCACTAATATAATGGCATATCGGGAAAACACATGGAAACAGGCTTTAGATTACCACTTGAAAGGTTTTGTGCAATACAATCTATTAATGAGATAATGAATTATCACTTGAACTCGTGATTTCAGTTATTAAAGACATCTAACGGTATTTATGATTTAAAGCCCCAAGGTGATTTGATGGCTTGTATATAGATACTTCATATTTTTCAAATTTCAATTATATTTTCCATAATTTGAACCTTATATATTCAAATGATCCCACATTTCAAACCTATTTCTCTTCATTTCTCTGTGTTTCCGATTGTAGGTTAAAGTCGAGAATAAGTAGTGTAATAAGATGACTAAAACAAAGAAAGTAAAGAAAGTCATGGAAACTTCACAATCCACGCCTTTTGCTTCCGATGTAACAGAAATTCCCCTGCTTTTCTCACACAATACATGCACAATAGATAATGGAACATCTTCGTGGGAATTCATGTACCAATTTCTTGAAAGTGAAGGACCAAAGGTAATTCAGAGAGTGGCAATAGCGGATGCTACTTCATCTTCTAAAGCATCCAACTATGAAGCTGCCAACTCTTTTCTTCACAGGATCACTGCTCAACCCAAGATCCTTCCTTATATCAATCGGTAAAATGAATAATTGAGAACATCAACATTGTTTATAGGACATTATTGACCTCAAGAAAAACAATCATTGGATCTTTTACAACTGAAGATTTGAAGAAAATGTACCATATGTTAGGTCCCTATAATACTAGTGTATTCCCTTATTATCATTTTCATTGTAGCCCATTGTTGTTATTGCTGTGCCCATGTTGTCCCCATATTGTTATTATTGTGCCCCGTAGAATCCCATTATTTTTATTGTCATGCCCTTACAATATTATTGTTATGTTAGCTCTGATTATATTGTTACCCCTTAGACTCCTATATATAGAAAGGAGGTCTTTTCATTTTTATCATCCAAGAATTGTTCATTTCTGTAATGTAAAAGAGGTTTCCCCCTCAAAGAGGCTTTTTTTGAAGTCGTTGATCTATATCTTCTTCTATTTTGTGAGCTAGTTGCATAACATTTGGTATCAGAGCTTTGGATTATAGGGTTTCGTTGCTTCAAACAGGTCATCGTGGAATTTTCACTATAACTTGTTTTCTCTAAAGTTATAGAAGATGAAATTAAAACCCATTTGAGATGAAATATTACTGAACCTCAGATACCAATGTCAAACCTTGTCCCACTATATTTTTGGAGATATGATCCAAGGAAGTTAGGGTTTTTGTAGGATCCCAAATTATATCTGAAACAGGTGACTTGGGGAAATGCATCATAACTTTCTCTTTGAGTATCAGATTAAAATTTCATAAAATGATATTGAAATAAGATAGAATTTAGTATTTTTTGTAGCATTTCCAAGTTCGAAGGTCGAAATAGTGACACGTGGCACTTCGTACAAGTTCACTCTACTGAACCCGTCTATAATCTAGTCATCGTGGGGGATTTGGAATAACTCTTTCTTGGAGAATCCGATTTTGATCGGACTTACGGGGTTGGAAAGAGAACTCAGAAGGTTACCTCAAGATGAAATTACATACCTCGGAGATATGAAATTACAGAGATACAACAGATTCAATATAGAGCTTCTACAACACGAAAAACAGTGTGCCGTCTTTTTAAAAATTTTCATAATTTTGGTTTGAAAAATTAGTTTGAAGGAATTCAAAGGGCATAGTGAATCATAATTATCATTAATTGATGCCATGAAGAAAGAAAATGGAAACACCTAGTAAGCAACCTGAAAGCTCTAGCATGACTCATGAGGAAGAGGGAGAAATGCAACATGATATATCAAAATTACGAGACCAAGTGAAACAAATTTCACTCTCACAAAAATTAACAAAAGCTTAGATGGATGGTTTAAAGAAACACGTGGAAGCTAAGATGAATGGTGTGGAAGCTAAGATGAATGGCATGGAATCTAATATGGATGACATGGAAGCTAAGATGCGTAGTTTAAAAGTAAACACTGAAGATTTGTAGAAAGACACGAAAGGTTTGAAAGGAGGTTTGCAAAGTTGCTACAAGAAATGCTTCCTAATGGAGAAAAGACAGTAGAAAAAACTCATAATGAGAAAAAAAGAAATGTTACTCATGATTTCATAGACTCTAACATTGGATTGAGGACACACCATGTTCCAAAGATCGATATGAGGAAGTTTGATGGCAAGGATCCTGTAACATGAATACTACAGATGGAGCAATATTTCGATCTCCATAATGTGCAAAACGCACAAAAGATACACATTGCAACTTTATATTTGGAACCAAATTAGTTTGTATGGTATCAATGGCTTTTCTCTCATAAACAAATTGTCACTTGGACAATTTTTACAAAAGAAATGATAGCACATTATGAGGATACAAAAAGCAACACCTTTTTTAGTCAATAGATAAATCTCAAACAAAAGGCTTCAATGGTGGAGCACATTAAGGACTTCAAAAATTTGAATATAAGGGTAAAATATATTCAATAGGAGCATATGATTGATATTTTGATAGGGACTTTAAAGGATAGCATCCAACATGAGGTTCACCTTTGGGAACCTGATCCATTGGATAAGGCATTCAGGTTGGCGAGAAAAATTGAAAGAAAAACTATGGCAACAAGGACGCCTACCAATCACAACTATAAATATGGAAGTGTTGTTGCCCCTAGCCTTCCATAACCTATAACATTGACACTAAAACAATTGGAAGGAAAAGGAGAAAAAGGGATTTGTTACAGTTGTGATAGAAAATACAGTAAATGTCATAAGTGTGCTGACAAGAAATTATTTTAAATAGATTATGAAGAGGAAGAAGAAAAGGAACAAGAAACATAAAAAAAATAGGATACACACCAAGAACAAACCCTAGAGAAATAAGAAATGAATCCAACCATATCTTGTAATGCATTGGCTGGAATTACCACTCCTCAAACTATCAATATAGAAGGGCATATCAAGAAGAAAAAGGTAATAGTGTTGATTGATTCAGGCAATACCAATAATTTTATTCATTGTAAGATAGCGAAGGAATTGAATTGCTTCCTATATCCAACACCAAAGTGTAAAGTGATGGTTGCAAATGGAGGAACCATAAATTTCTCTGGAAAGTGCCATATTATCAAGGTATCCATGGGAGAATATGTTTTGAATAGTCTAATTCTTTCCATCCCAATTGGTGGTGTTAATGTTGTACTAGGATTCCAATGGCTACAATCTTTGGGTACGATAGCTTTTAATTTTCAAGAACTTTTCTAGAATTATTTTTTGCAGAAGGAAAGGAAGTTGAATGAATGGATATCACAAGGAAACCATGAAACATAATTGGCTCTAACAGCATGACAAATCTTGTAAAGAAAGAACAACATGGTGTAATTGCACAATTATGTTCACTAGACGTACCCACATCAAAATTATCTATTTCTCTAGATCTCCAAAAATTATTGGACAATCATTCCAAGGTATTTGAGACTCCCAAAGGCCTCCCACCTATTCTTGATCATGATCATGCTCTTCATTTTATTTCAGGAAGTTTTCCTCCAAACATTAGGCCTTACACATGTCCC
>APFE030301141.1:28876-82149 GCA_000404065.3 Pinus taeda | reverse complement strand
TACTAAAGAAAGATGCATTTTCTTGGACTCCAGAAGCAACGAAAGCCTTTGGACATCTTAAAGAGGTAATGTGCTAAGCACCAGTCTTAGCTACTCCAGACTTCACAAAAACCTTTATTGTGGAATGTGATTCCTCAGGAAACGGAACTGGTGTTGTTTTAATGCAAGAAGAAAGACCCATTGCTTTTGAAATTCGTCCAACCAAAGGAAAGTATTTACAAAAAGCTATTTATGAGAAGGACTTGTTGGCAATACTGCATGCACTTAAGAAATGGTGACCTTACCTAATGGGAAGACACTTCAAGGTAAAAGCATATCATGATAGTATTGAATAATTTTTAGAACAAATATTATCTTCAGAATAGTAGCAAAAACGTGTCACAAAGATGTTGGGTTATGACTTTGAAATCATCTACATAAAAGGGAAGTAAAATTTTGTTGCAGATGCACTCTCAAGAAAGGATGAGGATGTGGAAGCATTTCTTTGTGCCATTTCTATTATCCAACCAGATTGGATAAATGAAATAAGAGGTGAATGGAAGAATGGAAAAGAATTGTGGGAACTCATGCCAAAGTTGCAGCAAGATCCCAGTACATCTGATACATTTAGCTGGAAAAATGATTTGTTATGGTACAAAAATCACTTATACCTTTGTAAGAATTCCCAATTCAAACAAAATATTCTTGTAGAATTGCACACCTGTCCCTTAGGAGGGCAATCAAGATTTTTAAAAATTTACCACAAGGTTAAGAAGGAATTTATTTGGGATGGCCTTAAATTTGATATTGAAAAGTTTGTGGTGGAGTGTTTGGTTTGCCAACAAAATATAGTTGAGACAATTAAGACCCCAAGTCTATTAAAACCTTTATCCATTCCAAGTCAACATTGGGAGGAGGTTTCAATGGATTTTATCACAGATTTAACCAAGTCTGAAGAAAAGAGTGTCATCATGGTGGTAGTTGACAAACTTACCAAGTATGCATACTTTTGTGCATTATCTCATCCATTTAAAGCTTTCACAGTTGCTATTGCATTTGTGGAAAGAATGAGAAAGCTACATGGAAACTCAAAGATTATTGTAAGCGAGAAAGATTCTATTTTCATTGGAAATTTTTGGACATAATTATTTTCTTTTCTTGGTACTCAGTTAGCTCATAGCTCATCTTATCATCCTCAATCGGATGGGAAAACTAAGATAGTGAAAAAATGTTTGGAAGGATATCTTTGTTTCTTTGTATCTGATAAGCAGAGACAATGGGTCAAATGGTTATCTCTACATGAATGGTGGTATAACACTTCCTTCCATACCATAGCGAAAATGACCCCATTTATGTCACTTTATGGATATCATCCACCGTCCATCACATCATATTTAAGAGAAAATTCTAAGGATCAAGCAAGAGAAAATTCAAAGTTTCAAGCAGTGGAAGATCACATTGAGCATCAACAAAAATTTCTCCAACTCTTAAAGGATAACCTGACTTTGGTGTAGAATAGAATGACACAGTAGGAATATCAACATCGTAGTGAAAGAAGTTATGTCGTAGGTGACTGGGCATTTCTACGGTTATAACCATACATGCAAATGTCCCTCAAGAAAGCTAAGAAGGATAAATAATTACCACCAAAGTATTATGGTATGTACAAGTTGTTGCAAAAGATTGGTACTATGGCATACAAATTAGAACTTCCTGCGTCTTCCTGAGTACACCCAATTTTCCATGTTTCATGCTTAAAGAAAGTTATAGGTGACAAGCTCCCATTTCAAACAATATTTCCAAAACTTTACAAGGAAGTAAAAATCATATTGGAACCTGAAGCAGTCACTGAAACAAGAACTCGACACCTACGAAATCGATCAATTTGGGAGTATCTCATCAAGTGGAAGAACTTACCTGCTAAAGCTTCCACATGGGAGGATGAGAATTTTATACAGAAGAATCCAGAACTACTTAAGTGTTGAGGACAACACTTTTTTTAAGGAGAGTGTAATGTTAGGTCCCTATAATACTGGTGTATTCACTTAATATTATTGTCATTGTAGTCCTTATTGTTATTGTTGTGCCCATTTTGTCCTAGTATTGTTATTATTGTGCCCTTACATTATTATTGTTTTGTCGACTTTGATTATATTGTTACCCCTTAGACTCTTATATATAGAAAGGACCTATTATCATTTGTATCATCCAAGAATTGTTCATTTGTTTATTGAAAAGGAGGTTTCCCCCTCGTAGAGGCTGATTTTGAAGTCAGTTATCTCTCTTTTCTTCTATTTTGTGAGTTGGTTGCATAACATTTGTTAGGTCCCTAACACCATATACCTAACCCACGGAAGGCGTATTACAAAGCTTTACTCAAACATTTTGCAAGCTGGAATGAGGTAGAATCAGATCCAATTAAACGATGGAGATCCTATCTAAACAAACACAAGCATGAAAAATCAGGTATGTACTATATATCTTCTCTCGCCGCTCTATATTCTTATATCAAAGCTATGATGTGTGGGCTATTTTGGTACCCTAATACAAAAACATTCTCAATCGAATGGTTTCCTCTTATTGAGGCAACAATCGATTCTTGTAAAATGGATTGGGGCATTATACTTTCAAATAATATTGCCTCCCAAATGTGAGAATTTAGGCAACATTGGTATGTTACTACGAGAGTGGTTCCATCATTCTTTATGAGCACATATATCATGGATTGGACAATTCAAGATCCCACTCCTATCCATATATATCAAAAAATCTTGTGGGAATCTAATTCCCACACCCATTTCTATAAAAGATTCCAAGGAGTCATGCTACCAATCCACCAAGCCATTTTTGACAAAAGAGCCCCAAGACTATTCGAAGAGGCCAAAATTGACTTCATGCTAATAGGCAGGTGATTTAGTTAAGATCTGTTTACCTATTTTAGAGTTTATGGAATTATGGCACCTCCTCATGTCCTCCCATTATATGTCCCTGATAAACCATTGGCTAGGGAAATTTCCAGCCAAACTGTAGGGGATGGATTGACAAAGACCGTAAAGAAAGCCAAGAAATCTCTTTGGAACTCATTCCCTATCCAATGTGGTGTATATGCTCTACACGATTTTAAGCATGCTTCACTTGAAATTGATAATATTATGTGTTTAAATCTTTCTACAGTCCTCGCAGATAGATCGATCCTAACAAAGTTGCACATAATTTTATTACCCAAGTCAAAATTAGGCAATTCAGTCATGAAGATAATGACTATTATGACCTATTTGAATTTGTTGAGGTATTTTCATGAGTACATCATCTAGCTACGTTGAAACTGAATCCAGAAGGGGTAGCACAATTCCAAGAATATAGAGAAAGAAGACTACAAAACATCCCTTTAGATCTGTTGATGATTCCTCAATCAATTTCCCAAGAAGAGCGAGATTTAGAAAATAGTTCAGAGTAGAGTTCAGAAAAAGGTTCAGAGAAAAGTTCAGAAAAGAATTCAGAGAAGAGTTCATAATAGAATTCATAACATGACTTAGAATAGTTTTCTAAGGATATTGAAGTGGAAGATAAATAAATGGAGATGCATACTAATAAAACACCCTTCCATAATCACCTAGATGAAGCCTAGAAACAATTTGATCAACATCCTAAAGGACAATAAGGGGCAGAAATATTGAAATGGAGAAAGCATTTAGCACACCCCACAACAGTAAACAAAGCCCATTTATTGATAGATATTTTGATAAAGTTGTCACTACAGTGGAAATTGAAATCATCCTGGCATTCTCTTCATCTGAAATTGTCCTTAAAGTGGAAGAAATCCCTCCTCTAGAATTCTTTTATAGTCCTAAACATTGAGTTGTGGTGAAAAGATAGAGGAAAAGGACAAGAGCAAAGTTGTCATCAGCTATTATTCCTAGTGATATACCAATGGACATAGTATGGAAGGATAAACAAACTGATCCTTCAGAAAATTTGAAAAGTTGTAATAGTTTGTAGGTTCCTTTACATATACTACAATTGATAAAGCAACAAAATTTTGACAAATCGTTAGGGAAAAGGAAGAGAGAATTCAACAGTTGGAGCAGCAGTTGGGAGAGGAAAGACAAATTTTTTATCAACAAGTGAAGACACAATTGTCTCAACTCCAGTAGAGCTTCGATCAATTAAAGATCCAATATCAGGTAGAGGCTAGTGCTAAGGATGCACAAATCTGACAGCTCTAGTTTTCACTTGATCAATAGAAGGACAATCCTAAAGTGGAGGAATTTATAAAGGAATAATTGGAGCTAAACACTATGTTATCAAAGAGACAAGAAATGTTCTATGAAAAGTTATCTATCATAAATCCACTATGTGTTAAAATGATTTCACTGGTGAATCAATCATCCAATCTAATGGTGACCTTCAATGACATTGATGATAAAATCTCAGGATTTATAACATGGTAGGATACACAAAAAGGAAGAGAAATAGACCTTCCTAGAATAGAGGAATATTACAAGGAAATCCTCTTTACTCATTCATCCATTCAGTTGAAATAGGAAAAAAGAGCAGTCTCCAGGGCAATCAATGTTGCCAATAACATCATTGAAACTAACAATGATAACTTCTATAATGCCAACCTGATTCAAGAATGCCCACCTGGTAATCTTCAAGATATCAAAGTCCTGGAAAGGAAATGGAAAGAAACTTCAAAATATGAGGAAGAAGCAATTAAAAATTTGAACAAACTTGACTGGGAGATGTATTGGAAATACCTTAGGAAGCCACACAGTTAGTGGCTAATGCTCTATTAATTTGCTGACTCATCCACTCATATTCTTTCTCCATTTTCAGATGCAATTTACACTGGATATCTATGCATGAGGACAGGTCAGCTCCTTGAAGTTAAGCCAATGATGGATATTTATGAGCTCAAGTAGCGAATGAAAGAAAATAAACAATTGCATTCATGAGCTCACCATTTCAACAACTTCTATTTTTTTTATTATTGTCTCTTATTTTAAGGAGAGTTGTTTCAACCTCCTCAATGCTTTTCATGTATCATCTATTTTTATATTTTATTTTTTCTATATAAACCCTTTCATGTCTACAAAGTCAGGGTCCCAAAATTTTATAAGGAAAGACTCTGGAAGCTTGCACTTTAGTACTTTCAAGTTTATCTTAATAGAGATCAGATCAGGGTCCTGAAGTTTTGTAGAGAAGGCTTTGGAAGCTTGCACTTTTCTACTTTTGAAACCATCTTAGTGAGAAAGACTAGACCAAAACTATTACTTTCAGGAGCAGAGTAATATACATTGGGTACTTTTTTCATTGTATTTTTGTTTTGTTTATGAATGGATAGTCATTCCTGTTTATGTTGTTTATTATATGTATCTTTTGTAACACGGGTTTGTATTAAGTCAATTATGAATATGCTAGAATTGTCATCCTTAATACATATATAAGCGATTTTTGAATGTTATTTCATTTTCATATGAGTTTAATCAATTACTTTGATTAACTATTTAATCAAAATAATCATCTTAAAATCTTTTCATTCTGTAAGTGTTTGAATAATCTTTATTATCTTACACTAAGGACAATTATTTTAGATCAATTAAATATAAGTAATCCCGGGTAATAGATAGATTCATATAATTGTATTTTAATTTATAAATGATCTAGGTGGATGTTGGTGGCCACTTGCCTATCCCACTTGGACCCCCACCGTTGTCTCTTTCATTTTTTCAGTTTCCTTAACTGCAACACAATTTATTATTTTTGGCAGTTTTATGGGTCTTGAACTTTCTGAGCCATTTTGAGGCCCTAAACAACGTTTTTTGGGAAAACCAAGGCCAACATGGGTTGTTTACAATTGTTGGCCATTCAAAAGTTATATTCCTCAAATAGATCTTTCTAACGAGGTATTGGTCATGTCAAACGAAGATCATATGCCAAAGTTACGACCTGGGAAGTTGATGTACCAATTTACCCAAATGGGGCCCATAGTTTGGTGCTTCGTCTCCTAGGGTTATATTTTTGGATGTTTAGGGTTTTCCATTGTTTCTAAATAATAAATTGGCCTTTGAGCCTCATTGCAACACGGTTGAGAGGCATGTAGCTGCCACGTCTCTTCTCAGAGATAAAATACCATCACCCGATCTAGTCTTATTTCCATTCTATTTGCAACCATATTTCAGTATTTCATATTAATGAAATGAAGTGTTATTTGTATTGCATCTCTATATTTATGGTTATATTTGTAATTTGTTGTATTCCTATTTAAATTTGGATCAATAAACTATCCATATATCACTTATTTTTTTGGTTGTAAACACTTTATCCATTCTATCACATTTTTATTGGCAACCTAGTCCCATTATATCCAGTCAGAGCCACTATTCCAAACAAAAAAGGGATAGTATTCAAGTCCCCGACTGCATGGTTTTCCCCCATGTTGTTGCAACTACTTTCAAGGCTTCAACATTTGGCGCTAGAAGGAGGGCCTCCGA
The DNA here is from genome assembly GCA_000404065.3 of Pinus taeda. Classification (NCBI taxonomy): domain Eukaryota; kingdom Viridiplantae; phylum Streptophyta; class Pinopsida; order Pinales; family Pinaceae; genus Pinus; species Pinus taeda. The sequence goes on along the minus strand of APFE030301141.1, from coordinate 75,673 downwards.
ATATGAATGGAAAAATAACACAATCTAAATTAAAAATCCATTTCAAGAGTCACTCCCCCTCCATGTCACCCCCAACTTCTATATCTTCATCTGAAACTCCTATTTCTAGATCAGAAGTTGAGCAATCACCTCTTAAATCTCCTAGAACATTTCCTGAAGTACTCTCTTTCGATTATAATGCAGAATCACCTGAAGTCCAGACTTTAATAAAGAAATTAGGAGAAATCTAAATTTCAGTAGAAAATCTTGTGCCATTTGAAGATTCTGAAGCAAGTGTTACTTATTTTTTACAACCTACTCCAATTTTAACTCGTTCCCAAAGCGAGAAGCTTAGAGTTCCTCCATTTTAGTTCCCTCTTCCTTATTTATGAAAAAATACTAATAAATCTAAGTGAAAAACATCTACTAGTGAGATTTTGTCAAATTCACCTCCACAAACACCTTCTTTCCCTCCATTAATTCTTGTTAATACCCCTTCTTCTCAAAGTACTAGTGCCAGTTCATCCAACACTAATACACAACCTCCCTCTTCTTCCACACAATCACCCTCGACATCATCCTTTACCCAAACTCCAATAATGGTAGGAAGGCAACAACAACAACCCCCACCACGAATCAGACCATGGGCCAATCCTAGATCTATGCAAATGCAAGCACCTCTTGATGCTTTACCTACACATCCTGAAAGATGGCTACCAAAATTTAATACTAATGATGGATTACCTACTAAAGAGCATCTCCACAATTATATGTTAGCCATTAATCTTAATGGAGTATCTGAAGAAGACTATGTGGTAAGATTGTTTCTGTACACTCTTCAATGATTGGCAGGTTCATGCTATTTTTTATTACCACCAAGATCTATTACGAACTGGGACATGTTTGAAGAACAATTTTTAGCTAAATTTGGCGATGATCACACAACTGCAACCCTTATTAATGATCTTTCTAATTTAAAGGCCAAATCAAGTGAAAAAATCAAAGATTTCAATTCCAGATTTAATAAATTGCTAAACAAAATCCCGAATACATCAAGCCTTGTTGTTGATGTACAAATCGAATGATACATATCCTCTCTTCCTTGCAATATAGCGATTTTTGTGGATAGAACCAATAAGGCTACTTTGGTAGAAAACATGAAAGAAGCCCTGATTGTCAAAAAATAAAATAGTTGCATTAGAAAAGAAGACTTCCTAGGAAGAAAGAAAGAAGGAAAATGTAACATTTAAGGATGAATCAAAGAAGAAAGCCCCTAAGGATCCCTTCGATCTTGAAGGCTTACAAAAAGTCATTAAAACCATGTCAAATGAGATGGTAGAAATAAAGAAACAAGTAGTTGAGTCCTCTTCTAAGAAACCTTTTAGATCATTCAAAAGAAATCAAACATCTAATCTTCAACCTCCAAATACACTATCTAATGCTGAGTCTGATTTGGATGAAGATGATGAAGAAACTACACTATCTACTAATGAATATGAAGATGAAGAATTGCTTGAAGTACATGGGATGTGGGATTTTATCCTACCTACTTCTAATAATGAACATGAGCAAGAAGCTTAGCCTGTTAGCACTAGGAGTAAAGGCCATACTGATTCTACACAATCAACCAAAAATAAAAATCCTTCAACCTCTACTTCAAAGGATAAAGTGGTTAGTAAAAAGTCTTCTTCTACATCTCCTCAACCAACCACATTATCATCTAATCCTCCATCCTCATCTAAAACCTTGGTGGTTGTTGATACCATGGAATATAACATAGTGGAGGACATGAAGAAAGAAAGAGAAAATATCTCTCTTCATGAGCTCAGTAAGCTTAAAAATCAAAGAAAAATTTTACTCAAAGAATTGAATGTAGTTCGTGCTTCTCATTTTCCTACTGTTATTCTATCCAAAGCTTATAGTGGAATGGGTAATCCTCCTAATGATTCATCAAATAAGGTTGATTCTACCGTTGCTATCTTAATTGGCGATATATCTAAGTCACACACTCCCCCTTTCCTCTTGAGTTATGAAATCTTTAATAAAAATCTACACAACTGCTTAATAGACTTAGGGGCCTCCTTAAACATAATGCCAAGATCAGTTTGCATGAAATTAAATGTCTCACCCCAAAAGTCTACAGTTCACATTGTCCAACTTGATAGAACAGAGTCAAGGTTTTGGGGGAAATGAATTCAGTCGGCATTAGACTCTCTTCTAATCCAAAGATTTGTCAATTAATTGACATACCAGTTGTTGATATTCCTGAATTTTATGGTTTATTTCTTAGTAGAGATTGGTCTAAGAAACCTCATGATTATTTTGCAACAGATTGGTCTCATATGTGGCTCCCTTACAATGGAAAGCCAAATCAATTCAGAATTTACCGAGAAAAGCATTTGAAGTATACAGTAACCAATTTTGAAGATGAAAATAATCTAGTAGCTTTTAACAATAACATTATTGGAAACTACTTCGCTGAGTCATTTTTAGGAAATTTCAATGCATAGAAGTCACATTTTTTGGATAACTCTATTACTTTCCAGATTGAGAACTTTTTTCAAACAGATTGTTCCAAAAGTACAAATCTTGTAGATAAACCATTAGTTAAATCTTTATTATCGACATTATATTTTGATGGATCTAAATCCAATGATTGTGCACGAGCCGACTGCATATTAATTAGTCTAGAAGGAGAAAAAAATGCTAACATGTAGGTTGGAATTTGAATGCACAAATAATATTGTTGAGTATCAGGAAATGATCCATGTTTTGTATAAATAAATAGGTCTTGATATCAAATATCAACAAAGTATTTGGAGATTCTTAAATTGTTAAGAAATGTCAGTCATTGTCTCTCTGGACATTTAAAACGTTACGAGTCATTGGTTCAGAAACTTACTTTACAATTTTTTAGGATTCAACATCTCTTCTATCCCTAGACTTCAAAATGAAAGTGTTGACCTTCTGGCTAATATAGCATCCAATCTTATACCATCAGAATATTACAGTCCAGATAGGTTTTCTATAGAATTAATTTTTCGACCATCGATTCCCACTAATGTCACCAATTGGCGAGTGTTTAATGATGATGAAGATATCCTACGATTTTTAACATCTGAACGATCATATGATGATCAAATAATTGATGAAAAGGAACATGATAATCAATTGAAACAAAAATCCAATGAAAATCCCATACCTAAATATGTGGTAAAACTTGAAGAACTTTATGATCTAAAAGACAGATTTAAGAAGGTTACTAATTCTAAACTCCAAAGTTCAACCCCAAGGTTTGAACAAGTAAACCTTGGAATTGATCTCAAACCACAAAACATCAATTTAGGACTTGGTCTCTCGCATGATGAGAGATTATCCTTTATTCATTTGTTAAAAAACTATAAAGGTATATTTGCATGGAGCTACGATGATCTTAAAACATATGATACCTCCATCATACAACACATTATTCCCATGATATCCAATGACAAACTAGTACAACATAAATTAAGGAGAATTCACCCCAATATAGAAAGCCAAATCAAGTCTAAGTTGAATAAGATCCTTAAAGCCAAGATTATCTTTTCTATTAGGCATCAAAATGGGTTTCAAAATTAGTACCTATCAAGAAGAAAAATGGTGATATTCATATTTTCATAGATTTTTGAAGTCTCAATAAATATTGCTAGAAGGACAATTTCCCATTACCGAGCATGGAAAAATATTGCAATCATTAGCTGGTTTTGAACTAATGTCTTTTCTTGATGGATTTTCAAGGTATAACTAAATCTTGATCCACCCAGAAGATAGGTTAAAGACTACATTCGGGACTAAATGGGGTACCTATGCCTATCAGAAAATGCCTTTTGGTTTAAAAAACGTAGGGGAAACCTTCCAAAGAGCCATGGACTTAGCCTTCAAGTGTGTGATAAATAAAACTCTTGTTATTCACTTGGATGACATAATTGTTTACTCGAAGAAATGAGGCGACCATTTGCATGACTTGAAACAAATATTTGAATGCTGCAAAAGGTATAGAATTTCATTAAATCAAAAGAAATCTTATTTCACTCTAAATGAAGGTAAACTATTGGGGTTTATTGTATCCAATAAGGGAATCAGTATTGATCTTGATAGAATAAAGCAAATTTCTAAAATTCCATTGCCCCACAATAAAATATCTACACAATCCTTTCTAGGTAAGATAAATTTTGTGAAGATATTTGTCCCTAACTTTTCCCAAAGTGTTTTACCATTACAAACCATGACTAAGAAAAATTCGGTCTTTAAGTGGGGACATAAGGAAATAGAAGCTTTTGATTTAATCAAACAAGCCATTATGAATGATCCCTCTTTAACTACTCCAAATTTTTCTAATCATTTCATTTTGTACACTTTCGCTTCTCAAACATATTATGTTGTTGTTCTAACACAACTTAATGATCAACAAATTGAAGAACCCATCTCTTTCTTTAGTTCTAATTTTCAAGGTGTTGAACTAAATTATTTAGAGGTGGAGAAGAAAGTTTTTTCAGTTTTTAAATCTGTAAAGCACTTAGGCCTTTTCTCCTAAAAACACACACTAAAATAATAGTCTCATTCTCAGCAGTGAGACAATTGCCTATGCAAATGGAAGTAGGAGAAGAGAGAGAAAATTGGGTAATAACCTTGCAAGAATATAATATTGACATTAAACCAGTTAAATTGTCAAAGGGCAAGGTTTTTATAGATTTCTTATGGGAGCTTCCAACCTACTAGTAGATGATGACTCAGGTAATAATGTACACATCTGAGGTAAGCCTAAACGACTCAGAGTACCAATATGTTGATCTCATTTTCTATATAAAAAATGGATATGCTCCCCCTAAAATCAATAATAAAAGGAAAAGGGTTTTAAGATTAAAATCCAATCAATATGAGATTATTGATTATGTGTTATTCAGAAGAAATTATGATTATATATTATTAAGATGCCTAGAAAATTATAAAGCACAAAAGGTTTTGCACGAGCTCCACGATGGACTAGCTAGTGGATGTTTTCGAGGAGATACTACTGCACATAGGATCCTTAATGCTAGGTACTATTGGCCAACTTTGTTCAAAGATACCCATGAATATGTAAGGAAATGAAAAATAGCCCAGACTGTTATTGGAAGACAACAAAAACCAACCTTACCTCTACAACTGGTCAACATTGAACAACCTTTTGAACAATCGGGAATGGACATTATAGGTGAGATTGTTCTTAATTCTTCAAAGAAGAATCAATATATCCTTACAGCTAAAAACTATTTTACTAAGTGGGTGGAGGAAATCCCACTAAAGGTAGCCAATTCATATGCCATCATTGAATTCAATGATCAGTTCATTATTACTAGATTTGCTTACCAACTGCACTTATGTTTGGTAATGCATCTTACATTTTAGGAAATAATATGATTGATTTTCTCTTAAGGGGGATTTTAAACTTAAATACTTTGCTAAATACTATCCTTAGGGAAATGGTCTAGTAGAATAAAGCAATAAGGACCTCATAAGAATTATTAAAAGAGCTATTGATTAGAGGTAAAAGAATTGGCACAAATCTTTGAAATTTTCTCTATGGGCAGATCAAATAACCCAGAAGGCCTCAATAGCTACTTCTCCCTTCAATATAGTATTTAGGAAAGAAGTTTTCATACCTTCAAACTTAGCTCTTCCCTCATTAGCCCTAGTCCAATTTATGGAAGAAACACCTTCTTCTTGTTTACAACTAAGACAGTCTCAAATCCTTAAATTAGAAGAAGAAAAAGAAGAAGCCAAGCTTACACATGCTCACCATCAATAGATAGTAAAATATTCTTTTGGTGCAAGTTCTATTTGCAAAAAATATTTTCAAATTGGAGATCTCGTCGTTAAATGGGACAAAGGACATGAGGAAAAAGGAAAGCATACTAAATTCTAGAAAATGTGGCTTGGACCATTTCAAATTGCTGAACAAATAGGCCCATCAACATTCATATTGCAAGATTTATCATGAAAGAGAGATTCTCTTCCTGTCAATGGGCTTATTTTGAAAAAAAATCTTTTCTTAGAAGATAGTATATTCTACTGTAACATTATGGCATTTACATTTTTGGTTCTGTTAGAAAATAATGTTTAATAGCATACTTTTGGCCCTACATTAGAATATCTTAAAACATTATATGATATTTCATTTTGAAAGTAGGAATTCTTAAGGAAGTGGTTAGAACTTTGAAAATTAGATAAGTATCATAAAACTCTGAAACTTTTCCATTGAAGTTGTAAATTCATTAAAGTCTCAGACATTATAAAATCCTTTCATTCTATTATCTGTCAAGAAAGGTTATATTTAACAAAGTAAAGACTCTATATAACTAAGCATCTCCAACTCTAAAATTGTCATCCAAAACTCTTAAGGAGTCAATGATTCTCCCCATCCATGAAATTTATTGTTTTTAGAGTGTAATTCAAAAATATATTAAACTTAAAAGATAAGGGGTCTCATCATGAGTCTGCTTGCGATGATCATAGGGAAATGATAGACCGAGATTACCAATACTGAATACCAAACCAGGGTAATGGCTTATGATTATTTTAATTATAAGACAAGGAGTCTCATCATGAGCCAACTTGTTCAGTTCAATCACAACTAGTGAATGTCATTGTCACTTTCTGGTCACCAAACGAGGATAATGGCTTTTAGGTATTGCAAAAAATTATCAAAACAAAAGTAAACAAATAAAAAATAAAATATACATATAGTTTTGAAATTATCTCTAAAGACTAAAATCCTAAAAGGTAACCCTGTCGAGGCTATGAATTCTTGCTGGTAGCAGTGGCTCTACCTATGACAAATGAGTATATTAAAAGGCTAAGTTGTAGAAGACACCTACTTTATCTTTACAACCAATTAAGGACTGATATAGACAAAAATTATTTTAATCTATAAGAGGATTTAGGAGGAATTATGATTAAGTGATTTTTTATTTAGAGTAATTTTACTTATCTAAATATTTAGAAAATAATTTTCCTTTCCTAAATTATTTTTACTTAGTAAATTTTATAAATTTCATTATTTTAATTCAGAGATAACTGGTTCTTCGTGTGAATTGCCAATTGTTGTACTATTCAACAACCCCCCATTTATTTATGTATAAATCTCTTAGGAAATTATTATATAAATAAATGGGGCACTTTAAATTAAAAAAAAACATAGGAAAAATAAAACATTTTTGTCTTTTAAAAGGAAATATTTGAACTTATTTGAATAAAAAATATCCACATTTCACTAGCCCGAACAACTTGAATGAGCCTGCCTTAAATAAATCCCGAAGTCATCGCACTTCACAAGTTTTAATGAGAAACCCCCCATTTTATCCTTTCAATATTTTCGATGCAATAAAGTATAGCTCCAGAGAACAAAACTTAGTTAAGCCAAAAAAAAAACATTAAGTATTGTTAACATAGCTACTTTATATCAGATCTAGCTCGCATCACAAAATTTATAATAAGAACGATATATAAAAGCCCAGAGGACCACTCCGATTGTGATATGCGATAAACAATCTGGACCTGATATAAAAATTAATGTAACCTATGAATATGTCACGTCTGGATGAATCAAAGATTAGCAAAAGACAGGCCGCTTCATTCACTTCCAATCTTCTAATTTCGATCTAGCTCTTTTTTAAAAGGCGTGACTTTAATAAAATCATGTTAATGAATAAATCAAAGGAAAAGTTCACTTATTAAATCATCAATCAGTGCCACTACATTGCCACATCATTCCCTATGATTTCACAATTGCAAAAGGGGCCCTTTGGATATATCCATTCCCCTTTTCTCCAAAACCTCTGATTGCGATATTGCGATAATTACATCACGGACTTCTGATACCCAAATCACCGATATAATGGTATTTCTATTGCATATCAGGAAAACACATGGAAATAAGTTTTAGATTACCATTTGAAAGTTTTTGTGCGATTCAATCTATTAATGAGATAATAAGTTATCACTTGAAGCCATGATTTCAATTATTAAAGACTTCTAACTTTATTTATGATTTAAAGCCCGAAGATGATTTGATGGCATGTATATATATATTTCATATTTTTGTGCATTTAAACTATATTTTCCATCATTTCAAACCTTGTATGCTCAAACGCTCCTACAATTCAAACCTATTTCTCTTCATTTCTCTGGGTTTTTGATTGAATATTAAACCCAAGAAGTAGTGTAACAGGATGTCTAAAGGAAAGAAAGGAAAGAAAGCCATGGAAACTTTGCAATCCAAACCTTATGCTTCCGATGTAATAGAAATGCCCTCACTTTTCTCGGACACTACATGCACAATAGACAGTGGAAAATCTTCGTGGGAATCCATGTACCAATTGCTTGAAAGTGAAGGACCAAAGGTAATTCAAAGAGTGGCAACAACGGATTTTGCTTCATCTTTTGAAGCCTCCAACTATGAAGCCGCTAGATCTTTTCTTCACAGGATCGCTACTCAACCCAAGATCCTTGCTTACACTGATATGGTAAAATGGATCATTGAGAATATCAACATCGCCGAGAGGACATTCTTGACTTGAATAAAAACAATCATCGATTCTTTTACAACTGAAGATTTGAAGAAAATGTACCATATACCTGACCCATAGAAGGTGTATGACAAAGCTTTCCTCGAACATTTTTCAAGTGAGAATGCGGGTAGAATCAGATCCAATTAAATGATGGAGATCCTACCCAAAAAAACATAGCATGAAAAATCAGATATGTACTCTATATCTTCTCTCGTCGCTCTCTATTATTATATCACAACTTTGATGTGTAGGCTATTCGAGCACCCTGATACAACTAAATTATCAGTCGAATGGGCTCCTCTTGTTGAGGATGAAATGATTCTTATATAATGAGTTGGGACACTATCCTTTAAAATAATATTTCCTCCCAAATATGAGAATCTAGGAAACTTCGGTATGTTACTACCAGAGTAGTTCCACCATTCCTTATGAGCGCATATATCATGTATGCGGTCTATTTCACTTCAAAATTACCAACCATGGGATGGAAATGAACCATTAAATATCCCACTCTTATCCATATATATCATAAAATCTTGTGGGAATCTAATTTCCACACCCATTTCTATAAAATTTTCCAAGGAGTGATATTGCCAATACACCAAGCCGTTTTTGACAAAAGATCCCCAAGACTATACAAAGAGGCCAAAATTGAGTTCATACCAATAGGTAGGTGGTTTGGGGAAGATATATTTACCTATGTTAGAGTCTATGGAAGTGTGGCACCTCCTCATGTTATCCCATTATATGTCCCTAATAAACTAAAGGCTAGGGAAATTTCCTATAAAACTATAGGGGATGGATTGAAAAAGGCCCTAAAGGAAGCCAAGAAATATATTTAGCCTTCATTACCTATGAAATGTGGTCTATATTCTCTACATGATTCCAAGCATGCTTCGCTTGAAATTGATAATATTACATATTTAAATCTTGCTACTATTCTTGGCAGACAGTTTGATCCTAACAAAGTTGCACATAATTTTATTACCCAAGTAAAATTTGGCAATTCAGTCATGAAGATGATGACTATGATGACCTATTTGAATTTACCGAGGTATTTTAACAATTATGACATCTACCTACATTGAAACTGAATCCAGAAAGGGTATCACAATTCCAAGACTACAGAGAAAGAAGAATCTATAACGCCCCTTTGGATCTGTTGAGGATTCCTCGACCAATTTCCCAGGAAGACCAAGATTCAGAAAAATCTTTAGAGCGGAGTTCAGAAAGAGGTTCAGAGCAGGGTTCAAAAAAGAATTTAGATAAGAGTTTAGAACATGACTTAGAATAGTTTCTACAGATATTGAAGTGGAAGATAAATCCACAGAGATGCATACTAAAAAACACCCTTCCATAATCGGCTAAATGAAGCCTAGAAATAGTTTGATCAACATCTTAAAGGACAACAAGGGGCATAAAATATTGAAATGCAGAAAACATTCAACACACCCCAAAACACTAGGCATAGCTCATTTACTGATAGGTAATCTCATAAAGATGTCAGTATAGAGGAAATTGAAATCATCTCGGCATTCCCTTCATCTTAAATTGTCCTTAAAGTGGAAAATATCCCTCCTTTTGACATATTTTATAGTCCCAAACATCAGGATGTGGTGAAAAGACAGAGGAAAAGGAGAAGAACATAGCCATCATTAAAAAAGTTTCTTGGTAATATACCAATGGACATAGTATGGAAGGATACACAAATTGATCCTTCAAGAAATTTGACAAAGTTGTCATAGTTTGTAGGTGCCTATACATATGCTACAATTCATAAAGCAATAGAAGTTTGACAATTAGTCAGGGAAAAGGAAGAGAGAATTAAACAGTTGGAGTAGTAGTTGGCAAAGGAAAGACAAAGTATTGATCAACAAGTGAAGACACAATTGTCTCAACTCCATCAGATCTTTGATCAATTAAAGTTCCAATATCAGGCAAAGACAAATACTAAGGATGCTCAAATTTGATAGCTCCAGTTTTCACTTGATCCATTGAAGGACAATCCTAAAGTGGATGACTTTATAAAGGAATAAATGGAGCTAAACATGAGTCTGTTATCAAAGCAAGAAGAAATGTTCTACCAAAAGTTATCTATCACCAATCCACTATGTTTTAAAAGTGATTCACTGATGAATCAATCATCCAATATGAGGGTGACTTTCAATGATATTGATGATAAAATCTTAGGATTTATAACATTGCAAGATACGCGAAAAGGTAGAGGAGAAGACCTTCCTAGAATAGAGGAATCTCACAAGGAAATCCTCTTTACTGATTCAGAGATTCAGTTGAAACAGGTAGAAAGAGTAGTCTCTAGGGCAACCGATGTTGCCAATAACATCATTGAAACTATCAATGATAATCGACATAATGCCAACCTGATTCAAGAATGACCACCTGATAATCTTCCTAATATCAAAGTCTTGGAAAGGAAATAGTAAGAAACTTCATAAGAAAAGGAAGAAGCAATTAAAAAATTGACCAAACTTGACTGGGATATGTATTGGAAATATCATCCACTCATATGCTTTATGCACTTTCAGATGTAGTGTACAAAGGACATCTATGCATGAGGACAGGTCATCCCCATGAAGTTAAGCCAATGATGGATATTTATGAGCCCAAGATCTGAATGAAAGAATGGACACAATTGAATTCATGAGCTTGTCATTTTAACAACTTCTATTTATATATTATTGTCTATTATTTTAAGGAGATTTGTTTCAATCTCTTAAGCACCTTTCATGTATTATCTATTTTTATATTTTATTTTTGCTATATAAACCCTTTCATGTCTACAAAGACAGGGTCCCCAAATTTTATAAGGAAAGTCTTTGGGAGCTTGCACTTCTTTACTTTCAAGCTTATCTTAGTAGAACAACCGAATCACTGTCTTGAATTTTTGTAGAGAAGCCTTTGGAAGCTTGCACTTTTGTACTTTTGAAACCATCTTAATGAGAAATATTGGACCAGAACTATTTATTTCATGAGAAGAGTAATATATGTTATATTTTAAGCTTCTGTGGAAGTTTTTTGTAGTGTCATGATCCGGATTATCCACAACTTCTAGTTCATTCTGCCGACGTTTCAAACCCCAAAGGGGGTCCATCATCAGGACTAAATCAGATAGAATATGAATGAAAGATTTTTGAGAGAAGAGAGCCCTGTGACCAGGATATTCCTACATTGTTTCAGAAATTGCAAGTCCACAGTTCTCCTCTCAATTTTTTTCCTCAAGATTTCGAGAAGACAGATCTCCTTCCATGTTTCCCCTCCGTACAGGGAAGTTATGTTAGATTTTAAGCTTAGGTGGAAGTTATTTGTAGTTATCCACAATTTCTAGTTCATTCTACCGATGTTTCTTTTGTAAATGTAATATACATTGGTTACTTTTGTAAATGTATTTCTTTTTTGTTTATGAATTGATAGTCATTCCTCTTTATGCCCTTTATTATATGTATCTTTTATAACATAGTTCTATATTATTCACTTCTGAATATGCTAGAATTTCCATCCTTAACACACCACACACACACACACACACACACACACACCATATCTATCTATCTATATATGTATGTATGTATCTATATATATATATATATTATATATATATATATATATATATATATATATATATATATATATATATATATATATATATATATAAGAAATTTTTTAACGTTATTTGATTGCGATACGAGCTCATCAATTATTTTGATTAACTATTTAATCAAAATAATTATCTTAAAATCTTTTCATTTTTGTATGTGTTTGATTAATCTTTATTGTCCTACACTAAAGAAAATTATTCTAGATCGCATAAACATAAGTGACCCCAAGTAATAGATAGATTAATATACATGTATTAAAGTTTATAAACCACCCCATCTATCACTTAGCTTTTTGGTTATAAACACTCTATCCCTTCTCTCACATTTTTATTGGAAAATTGGTCCCATTATATCTAGTCGGAGCCACTATTCCAAACAGAAAGGCGACAATATTCAAGTGCCTAACTGGGTGGTTTTCCCCCATGTTGTTTCAACAATGTTCGAGGCTTCAAGTGGTTGGAATCACTTTCTTATTTCACTTCGGTTGAGCAATGGATTCTAGAGTCCCCTTCGAGGGTGGAATCACTTGCTTATTTCACTTCAGTCGAGCAGTGGATTCTCAAGTATCCTTTTAGGGTGGAACCATTTTCTTGTTTCACTTTAGTTGAGTTTTGGATATTGATTCCCCTATGAGGGTGGAATCACTTTCCTTCTTTTCACTTTGGTTGAGAAATGGATTCTTGATTTCAATTTGATGGTGGAATCACTTACTTGTTCCATCTCGGTCTCACAGTAGACTCTCGAGTCCCCTTGGAGGATGGAGTCTCTCTTTGTTCATATAGTGATACAAGGGATTCTTGAGTTCCTCTTAAGGGTGGAATCACTATTTTATAAGTTCATGGTGGAGGTGAAACCTTTTGATTCCTTGGAGATTATTGGTTGATGAACTCAAGAAGAATGAAATGATTGTATGATGAGTCCTCTTGATTCCCTTGGAGATTATTGGTTGTTAACAACTGATGGGTGGAGGTGATAGTCCACTCAAGTCCCTGAAGAATGATTGAGTTCTACTCGAGGTGTCGGTGGAGGTTTGAGCACCTCTAGAGTCCATGTTTTAGCCAAGAGTGTTGTATAGTCCCTTGAGAAAGTCATCTCAATCTCTATAATCTAGCTTGGGGGTGATAGCTAGAAGTGAGAATAGGTTGAAATTATCTACAGTTGAGTGCAGAGTCATAGTCCCTAACTCAGTTTCCCTAAAAATTGCAAGATAAGTGTTCTTGTGTAATTTTTTACATGGTAATGAATGTATGTTGCATTTCTAGTTTGAAATGGTATACTATGGGAAATACTTGGATGTGTTTTTAATAGTACACAAATGAATATCACATTGTGTAATGTTAAATGCATTGGAATTATAACAACCTTGGTCAAAATTCCATGCAATAAAGCTAATAAAGGAAAAATTATAACCAAGGTCATGGGACACATATTCCAAGATGAATGTTGGGAAAAAAATCCTTGTGGGTGTTCATTTAGTTTATTATGGCTAAGGAAATTAGCAAAGGCTTTGGAAAGGCATGAGGCATTAATTGGCATTTTATTATGAAAATAAAGGAAATTAGGAGAAAAGGAAGGTGAAAGGTCACACATTTCATATGAGGAGGATATTGAAGGAAAATAATGGAAAATTGAAGAAATTAGAGGCCTTATTAATAAAAGGGCTTATGAGGATTAGTTGGTAACCTTTTGTCAGTTTAGTTTTGGACCTCTATCTTTATTCTCTCTCACACACACTCTTGGACACCTAGAGAATTCTTGGAGAACTATAGGATTGGTTCAGGGAATGCAAAGGAAGGATTAAGAAGGCAATGGAAATTAAAGATCAAGCAAGGAAGAGCAACATTGAACAACTACAATGGGATTATTTGCAAATATCGATTTTCATGTGTAATTTACTTGCTAGTTTTTGCATGCATGGTACATGCATGAGTGTATTTGGTTCTCTAGTTGTCATTGGCGTAGGTTTTTCTAGGTGTGAAAGTGTTCTTCAGCCTTGCCTTTTCGTTTCTAGATAGCCATGGTGTGGTGGGTTCTCTTGTATTTGGTTGAGATGGATTTTTGAATGGTTTGGAAAGAAAGAACACAAGGCCCAAGAATACCTAGACTAGAGAAGGTGGTATTGTGGTAAAGCCAAATTTTTTGTGCTTCAGTGGGCCTAGGAATCCTCGACTGGTGAATAGAAGGAATATACAGTAAAACCCAGAATCTAGGATGTAGGAAAATTCCTCATGGTGTAGGTCGATAAATCTAGTGGCATCCATGCTTGTTTGGGGCCTGGCGATCTGGTGGGGATTGTGGTAAAGCCTGAGGAAACCCATATTGGTTCTGTTGTGAGTCCCACATTCATGCTTGAAATATGGCACAAGGGTGATTGTTTTAAAGAAATATTTTTTTCAACCAATCTATGGTCGAGTGGTTCATGGAAGTCCCAAACTTGGTTGGCTTATGGATTCATTAATAAGAGCACTTTTTGTCTTGTGTCCTATGTGTAAATGTACTTGTCATTATGTGGTTTTAGTGGTTGTTATATGATTGACATATCCCTCGTTATTTGCTGGTTATAAGCATAGTTTGATGACAAATCTTAGTCATGGATTTTATCATGTTTTGATTAATGAATGAATGAATAATGAATGTATGACCTAATAAATGTTAACGCAACTATTATGATAAGGAACTAGACCTTCTTGGTGATTTTCATATGAGCGTTATACCACTATGTTCATATGTGTATTTATGATTTGTAGATTTCATGTTCATGATATTTTTGACGAAATATTGGTCATGGCTAGGCCTTATTAGGTTAAGTTCTTGTATAAGATTCATATGGAAGGATTTTTCCTTGTGTCATTCATGGTTCTGGAAAGCTTCATTAAGTTCTAGGAAGAGGTTTAGATCATACCTTGAAAAAGTGGCTTAAATCCCATAGTCACAGGCATAGAACTGGGTGAAAAATAATGTAGTCACTCCCTTGTAGGCATCATGCATGCAACTAGAGAGTTTCATTCAAAATTAGGTAGTGTCGCACCAACATCTAGGAGATCAGGGCACTGAAAAAAGAGGTTTTGTTCAGGGTTTGGGAACCCAAAAGGGTGGTTTAGCCCTTAGGGGGTCCTATAACACCCAATGGGGGACTCATTAAGGCTTTTGGTTTGTTGATTCCACTTCCTTAAGGTGATCTAGGAGGTTGAATCATATCATTGTAACTCTTCGTCACATGTTTAACCCAGTAGGCCAGTAAATTAGGTAAATGTGGGAGGAGGGTGTTATAGGAATAGTCTATAAGAACATGAACCAAACCATAACAATAACCAATATAAGGACTCTTTTCATTACAAGTATAATGGTTAGATGGAAGGAAACCTGTGTTGACAGGGTCTATGTGTAATGTATTGAAGTGTTGGTTACAAGCCCTTCATTGTTGTTGTAATGCATTGGAATAACGATAAGGATTTAATACTTAATTAAGCTTAATAATTTGTGATTTTACATGAAGGGCTTCTTTATCCTACTATGATAATTTCCATGGTGTTGGGATGCATTCTTGAATATAGAACCACCTCATAAGAGGGATTAACTAAATTACATTCCTACATTCACTAAAGGATGTGTCATGCTTTGTTTGCATTAATGTTGAATCTTCCTAGACTAGAAGCCTTGCCTGGTGTAATACCTCAGCATAGAGACGATGTGGAATCTTCTTTCTTGAATGGTTGGTAGTAGCCATGATGTTGAAGGGAGGGCATATCATCCCTAAGGGATGGTTCACACTTCCCTTCCAATAGAAAAATTCCCCTAGAACCCTTAATAAGTGTCACAACCTTGCTTGTAAGGTTGTTATAAACCATAGGGTTCTCCCTTGCATGTTGTAGGAGAGTGAGAGGCCCTTCAGGAGTATACAAGTTCTTAGAAGGAGGTGGCTAAAAGGTCACTAGTGAAGTCATGCCTAGAATTCCATGTGCTTAAATGGGGAATAGTTGAAGGCCAGGACCTTATTCATGGTGCACTTGCCCATAAGGCTCATGCCTGTATTCAAACCTAAAAGAGGAATTTATTTTTCTTTTGAGGATGGATGATCTCCTCGTGGCCTACATGGCACGTCAGGAATCCTGTGGACTCAAGAAGAGTTGCTCTAGCTTAAGCTCAGGAGGGATAAACTGTAAGTGTTTAGTAGAATGTGTTGGGCATGAATTATTGTTGGCACAGATTTAGATGCTTTTGAGACTATGGGTTCGAGCCATAATCAAAGCTTCATTTGAAGGGTCAAGTATGCAAAAGGGGAGCATGACTTCATGAAAGCCACTGGATCAAATATTGAGTGAATTTATTGGTATAACTCCCATAAGTAGGCCATGGTGTGGTTCTATTGAAGGTAGTCTTGCGGTAAATTCAAGCAGAGACTCAGTATTATATGATTAGTTGGATAAGCCCTATGTGAATGATATGAAAAAATATTCATCATGGAAGCCATGGATTGGTTTCCCTATTTTTCCATAATGAAGTTGAATGAAGGGAAGATGACATGAGCTCGAATGTTATATCTCAGAAGTTATTTATTAACAGTGCAAGGGAAGGACATGGATGACTGGGGATTAGGTGAGAAAAAATTAAGTGCAGTGCCAAATTAATTTCCCATTGGTTGCAATGGAGCTCACACTACATCTCATCCTAAAGTAAATTTTCCTGTAAATATAATATGGGAGCTCACCTTGACAACAGGATAATTTGGGGCCTGGACAGGGTGGCATCCACGTAACCCTAGTTACATTAGGTTTGGTGTAGGGGAGTTCGTGAGAGAACTCAGTCCATAGGGATATTCTCAGCAGTTGATTGTGAAGCACAATGAGGAAGAACTGGGATGATTTGACATGGGATTTCATGGCACTAAAACATTGGGGACTAACCAAAAGCAACAATTGTGTGGAGGTATGGTCCACCAATCCACGTAAACTAGGGGGGAAGACCTCAGTGCTGTAGTCACAAGGAAGTTTAAGAAATGTTTGGATGATGTAAGAGTGGATAAATATTACAAGAAATCACCCTAGAGTCCTAGTCATGGAGTAGTTTCAATCTATGCCACAAGGGTATTGCAGGCTTACTAGATCCCGAGATTGGTTGGTAGTATGTGATTGGATAACTAGCATGGTTGAGCGGAAAATGGTAGACCCTGGTAATGAGGATATATAACGGTAGTTTTATATACTCATCGTTATGTTTTGTATGTGTAGTCGACAGCCTTCAACCTAGAGGGGTTGTGCAAGTGAGAAAATAAGATTTCGGGCAAGGTATTAGAGCCAAGGTGTTGAGGATTCTAGTAGGTGGTTCACCACATTCAATGAGTTATATTTTGAGGCCAAGTACATCAAAAGAAAAGAGAAAAGGGTTGTTGATGCACTTAGTAGGAGGATTCAAATGAATCAGCTAGAAGTCATAAGCTCTTATGTAGTGGACCTAGTAGAAAAGGTAGAAAAATGCAGGAAAATGTAGGACAACATGATGAAAGATATCAACAAATGAGAGAAAAGTTGCAATAAGATGGTGGGTATGGAGAATATAATCTCACCATTAACAACCTAATTGGATTCAAGAACATAATCTATGTTCCAAATAATGATGAATTGAAGAGGCTCATAATGAGAGAGTTCCATGTCAAGCCATATTCAGGACATACAGGGTACCAAAAGACTATCATAGCCATTAAAAAGTTATATTATTGCCCAATTTTGAAGAAATATGTGGCTTCTTTTCTTGCTAAATGCATAGAATGCTACCAAGTGAAAGAAGAATGCAAACATCTAGAAGGATTATTGTATCCCATTCCCATTCCATAATGGAAATGGGAGGTAATATCCATGGATTTCATCACAGGTTTACCAAGAACCTCCAGAAAACAAGATGAAATTTTAGTGGCTAATAAGTTGAGAAATGTGGCTCATTTTGTAGTGGTCAAATTCACCAATTCTACTAGTGAGGTGGCCCAGTTTTTCATAAAATAGATTGTGAGGTCACACAGAGTTCCCAATAAAATCATCTCAAATAAGGATGCAAAGTTCACTTCAAATTTTTGAAAGGAATTATTTGGTGGCTTGGTGACAATGTTTGACTATAGTACTACTTATCACCCGTAGAAGGATGGACAAACCGAAAGGGTGAACCAAATCCTTGAGGATATGTTGAGGATGTATATAATGCACTAGAAAAAGAAGTGGGAAGAATATCTTCCACTTGTGGAGTTCATGTATAATAATGGGTACCATGAGTCTTTGAAAATGAGTCCCTTTGAGACACTATATGGGAGGAGTTGTAATACTCCTATCAATTGGAGTAATCCAATGAGGTCCTTATTGCACTTAACATGCTCAAGGAAATGGCATGAAAAATTTAGATCATAAGTCAGAATTTGAAGGTGGCACAAGATAAACATTGAAGCTATGTGGATCAACATAGAGTGAAAAAATAATTCCAAGTTGGAGATAATCTTTATTTGAAAATTAAACCCAACAAAATGTCTTTGACGATCGGGTCATGTGCCAACTTGGCACCATGGTATTGTGGTCCATTCGAAATCCTTAAAAGGATTGGACCAGTGTGGCCTATAGACTGTCCTTACCTCCATAAGTTAAATTCAATAAGGTTTTTCATGTCTCTTTACTTAAAATATATGTACATGAATCTAATCATGTGATTGATTGGTCTATGCTACAGGTGGAACTAGAGGGAGAATTCCAATCAGAGCCACTATTCATCCTAGATCAGAGGAGGATCATGCTCTAAAATCGAGAAATAGACCAAGTCAAAGTGTAGTGGAGGCACTTTGGGCTTGAGGAAGCCACTTGGGAAATGGTTGATTCCATGAGGGAAACATATCCATTTTTTTTTGCTAGTTAAATAAAATGTGTATAAATTGTAAATATTGTACAGGGTTATGTGTATAAAGCTCCATAAAAAGTATATGTATGTTTTGAG
This sequence comes from Pinus taeda, assembly GCA_000404065.3. Taxonomy (NCBI): domain Eukaryota; kingdom Viridiplantae; phylum Streptophyta; class Pinopsida; order Pinales; family Pinaceae; genus Pinus; species Pinus taeda. The sequence continues at coordinate 56,523 of APFE030301141.1, read as the reverse complement.
CATGTCGTTTGTGATGTATATCAGTGAAGAACAGCAAGGATTGTGTTCCCATAAGAGGGAGGGTTTCGTGAAAGCCTTGATTCCATTTTTTTAAAGAACCCCATGAAAAACATTTTATGTAAGTGATTTTAATATTACAATAGGGTTGAGTAAGGAAGAAGAATTCCAAGAACTGAGGTTGAGTAATTCTTGGGACTTTAATTGTTGTGACAACCAAATAGGTTGGTGGGTATGTATCCAAGCTAGGTAAAGTATCATTAAAGAGGAGGTTAGACAAGGACAAAGACCATGCTTCTTTAAAGGAAAAAAATAAAAAGAGGACACAAAAACATAAATTCTAGAACTGCATAGTGGAAGAAGGGATGCTTGGAGCATGAAAGCGCAGAGGCTCATTGGGTTGTAGTTAATAGATAGGGGAAAGTGGGAAATGTGGCATGATCCCATGGGAAAGGAAGGTCCTGGAAGTTTGTCAGCCTATAGGGAAGAACCTCTATGAACAAGTGGAAGAAAGGGACATTAATACACATAAGTATTATTCGTGCATTAGGAGAGAACCATGGTGAAAGAGAACACAAAAAATATAACAAAGTAGGGGAATATAGAAAAATTGGGTTGTTATGGGGAGGAAAACATTTTGGAAATAAAAATTGTAATAGAGGGAGCACAATGGTGTGTTTTTGGGCTCTAGAAGAAGTTGAATCTATTTTAGTTGAGAAACAAGAGCACAAGAGGAGCTTTGCTAGGGGAGGGTGAATATCAGGATATCCTAGGGGGCTAGAGGGTGGAGATGGATTTTCTATAGCCCCTTGAAAATATGACATAGAGGTTTAACTCTTAGAATCCTGGTAATAAGATATACAATCTCCTTTACTTGTTTCACTTTGATTTAAAACTGAATTCTTGAGTCCCCTTTGAGGGTGTAACCACTTGCATATTTCACTTTGGTTGAGCAGTGGATTCTCGATTCCCCTTTGAGGGTGGAATCACTTGTTTTTTTCACTTCAGTTGAGATGTGGATTCTCGAGTTCCCTTTGAGGGTGGAATCACTTTCTTGTTTCACTTTTATTGAGCAGTGGATTCTTGAGTCACCTTTGAGCACAAAATCACTTGCTTGTTTCACTTCAGTTGAGTAGTGGATTCTTGAGTCCCTTGAGAAATTCATCTCAGTCCCTAGAAATTGGCTTAGGGGTAATAGCTGCAAGTGAGAACTAGCTCCAACTATCTACAGTTGGGTGGAGAGTCATAGTCCCTAACTCAATTGTCTTGAAAACTTGAGAGATAAGTGTTCTTGTGTAATTGCTTACATGGTCATGAATGCATGTTGCATTTCTAGTTTGAAATGGTATACTGTGGGAAATAATTGGTTGTGTTTTTAATAATACACAAATGGATATCACACCATGAAATGTTAAATGCATTGGAATAGTCTAAAAGAACTTGCACCAAACCATAAAAAAAATCAACATGAGGATTATTTTCATTACAAGTATAATGGTTACATGGAAGGAAAACTATGTTGAAAGGGTCTATGTGTAATGTGCTAAAGTGTTAGTTACAAACCCTTTATTGTTGTTGTAATACATTGGGATAAGAGCATTTCATCCTTAGTTAGCCTTAATAATTTATGACTTTACATGAGAGTCTTCTTTAACCTACTATGATAAATTCCCTCATGTTGGGTTACATTGTTCACTTGACCAAGATTTGGTCTAAAGGACCTATGTGCATTCTTGAATAGATCAAAACCTATAAGGGGGATTGGTTGTATTTACATTATTTTATTTATTGTAGGCTATGTTTTCCTTTGATTGCATCAATGTTGAACATTCCTAGACTGGAAGCCTTTTCTGGTGTAATATCCCAGTATAGAGATGATGTCGTGGCTTATTTCTTGAATGGAAGGTAGTAACCATGATGTGGAATGGAGGGCATCTCATCCTTGAGGGATGTGTCACACTTCCCTATGAATATCCAAATTCCACTGGAACCCTTAATAATAGTTGCAATATTGCTTGTAAAGTTGTTGTAAACCACAGGGTTCTCCCTAGCATGTGGTAGGAGAGTCGAAGGCCCTTTAGGAGTCTACAACATCTTAGAAAGGGGAGTTCTAAAGGTCACTAGTGCAACCATACCTGGAATTTTCTGTCTTAAATAGGGAATAATTGAAGGTCAGGAACTTATCAATGGTACACTTTCCCATAAGGCGCATGCCTGTATTTAGACCTAGAAGTGAAATTTCATGTTCCTTTAAGGAGGTTTGATCTCCTCATGGCCTTCATGGTGCCTCATGAATATCATGGACTCGGGAAGAGTTTATATAGTTTAATTTCATGAGGGATAACACTGTAAGTGTTTAGTAGATTTTTCTAGCAATTAATGATCACTGGAGTGAATCTAGATGATTGAAGAGCCAATGGGTTCAAGTCATAATCGAAGCCTAATTTAAATGGTGAAGTATGCAGAAGGGGAGTAGGACATCATGAAAACCATTAGATCCAAGATTTATTGAATCAATCATGTTCTAGTATAACCTCAATAAGCAGGCCATGATGTGGTTCTATTGAAGGCAGTGTTGTGGCAAAGTCAATTAGAGGCTCAGTCTTACAGGATTAGTTGGATAAGACTTACATGAAGGATCTAACGAAATCTTCATCGTGGAAGCCATGGATTGGATGCCTCGATTTTTCCATAATGTACTTAGACAAAGGGAAGGTGACGTGAGCCCGAATGTTAGATATCATACGTTCTTAACCAATAGTGCAAGAGAACATCATGGATGATAGGGTAGCAGACCAAAAACAAATTACAGTGCAATGACAGATTAATTTCCCATTGGTCGGAATGGAGCGCACACTCCAACTCATCTTAACGGCATATTTCCCATAAATATAGTAGGGGGATCACTTTGAGGGATTCAAATGATATGGGGCCAGGATGGGGTGGCCTCCATATAACACTAGTTGAACTATGTCTAATGTTGTTGGGACCCATTTTTACCTCTTTTTTCTACCTTAATTCATCATTTTCCATAGTCATCCTCCCTATTTTTAATCATTTGACACTCAATATTGTCCTTATACTTGTAAGATGATCCAAATTATGAATGGAGGTAAAAATTAATGGATTAGATTCTCTTTCACACTTCTTTGGTTAATTTAGACATATGTTTAAGTGAAATTTATATCTTGTTGCTAACATCAAAATATGGTTGCATCTTTACTTGGGCTCTTGATGTGAAAATGTGAATTGCTAAGTATTTAATAGGTTAATCCAGTAGTTCAACACTTTGATTAATTGTTTAACACTAGGATTAATTGTTTAGTACTAGCAAACAGTTTGGCATTTTCTAGAAATTTAGTACTAGTCAATTGTTTGGCATTTTCTAGAAATTCAGTACTAGTTAACAGTTTGCCATTTTCCATAAATTATGTACCAGTCAACAATTTGGCATTTTACAGAAATTCAATACTAGTCAACAATTTTGATTTTTCCAGAAATTTTGTACCAGTTAACAAATCAATACTTCCAAGCAACCCAAACTTTTCGTGGCAGCATTTATAACATTTTTCTCCAAGTTTAGTAACATTACAGATCTCTATGGGAAATGTTGGATTGGATTGATGATCTTCAATATCTGGCTTGTCTTAATTGAGGGCAGGGTTGTATTTTGTATTATATTTTTATTTTATTGAATTCAAAACTATATTTGGATACTGATCTCTTTAAAAAGAGTCACTATCAATGTTGTTGAGGTTAAAGAGAGGAAGAGAGAATGAAGAAAGATAATAGTGACAATATTGATTCAAAACATCTCAAAACTTTGTTTCAATTTGTAGCTTGGAACTATGTTGTACATGCTTTATTGAAGGCTTCTTAATATAATATTTATGTATCTATTTCCTGATCATTGATGTGTTATTAAGTAGTTATTTACTGTAGTAATTTACCTTCCTAAGATCATTGGCAAGGGCCTACCATCTATCTCTGTCAAGCCCTATAAAATTTAATTTCAATTAGGATTTCATGTGCATAGTTAATTTTCACTTATTACAAAGTTGTTGTATTTGTTTTTCCTTTGAGAGAGAGATATAATTAATTGAATGATTGGAATGGTTATATTGCATAGAATTTAATTTTTCCTCTATGTGGACACATTAGTTTCCTGATTTTGTTTAACACTTTAGTCTTTGTTTTCCTTGATTTATATTTCATATAGTCTTTTACTAGAGTTATTCCCCTATTTTCCAATTTTCTAGGATAGAAACTTTAAAATGGTGTGATCAAGTTTTAATCAGGTTTCCTAGGATTGACAGTTAGATAGGTATTTAATCTGGTTCATGATATATTTCAGTACCAAATTTCTACTCCAGAATTGGTACCAGATCCTAGTATTGAAACACCTATAGCTTGCAGTTTAGTATTTTATAGTTAATTAGAAAAATAGGCCTATAAAGGTGGGCCTAGAACAGTGTTATGTTGTAACTCAAAGTTTATGATCCTTTGTCGATATTTTAATGAAGGGTGATTAATTGGACAATTAAAACACCTAACATTTTTGGTATTGTTGTTAAGGAGTTGCAAATGTTTAGGTAACATTTTTCTTTGGTAGGCCAAGTTTTAGTGGATTAATATTTGTGGTAAGATTTGACAGGAAATTAGAGGGAAAAGAAAGTATGGTAAAAGGTGAGTGAAGAGCCATGCATCCGTTATGGTGGGGTTGCTCTAGTGTCTAGCTGTCTTTGATTGATTTTCCACTTCCTTTTTCATATGTGTTGTTTCCTTGTTTTTCTTTGCAAGTATGTTTTCTTTCAGATTGATTCATGAAAAGTAGAGAAGCCTAACTTGTGTGAACAAATAAATTGGTGACAATAGGGCCTTAGTAGCATGGTGGCACTTCGAGTACATAATTTACTGTAGGAACTGTTAGTGTCAGTCTTTGCAGCCTTCCTCCAGTGATCAATTATGCTCTTACAAAGTGGTCTCAGAGTGTCAAAGTCAAAATTTGTCATTTCAGTGAGTTTTCAAGTAAACTTTGGTCACTAGGTATTAGGTCTAGGGTTTGTTTGCACTCCTTTCAAAATTGTCCAAAGGTCGGTCCATGTTAGCATTCAGTTGAGTGTACCATCATTCAGAGGGTTTTCTATTGAAAATAATACTGAGAGGGGGGGTTGAATCAATATTATCAAACTCTTTTCAATTTATACAAATATTAGCAGATGAAACTTAGTTATATCTTTCAAACTTATAGTATATTAATCTGTGTGTCTGAATCATATAACAAGAACAAAAATAGAGCAACAATCACACCAAGGAACACAAGATATAAGGTGGAAACCTAATGTGGGTGAAAACCACCTGCTGCAATATGTCTTTATCTTCTTTCAATTAGAAGCTTCTTTTTACAATGATTTTGTACTGGTACAGTCCTTTACCAGTACGCAGGCTTCAACCTACAGAAGGCTACAACCTTCTCTTTACTTCCAAGGACCTCGTTTCATAAATTTTCAAACTGGATCTAAGAATATCAATCAAACATCAAATATATCTGAAATTACCCAATTTCCTTGTGCAAATACGGAATCAATAGCTTCAAGCTCAAATACAGAACCCTAAACTCAGCAGTAATAAGCAAAGGCAGCTAAAAATATTTCAAAGAAAAGTCTGCAACTTCACCAATAGAAACCTGCGGAAATCTGCACTTCCTCTATGTCGAGCCTGTGCACTTCCGCACCTGTTCTGTCCTCTGTTCTGTGCACCTCTGCACCTGCGACGTCAACTGGACTGCATACCTCCGCACCTATGTCGTCAACTAGACCACGCATCTGCACAACTGCGGCGTAAACTGGACTGCGCACCTCCACACCTGCGCCGTCAACTGGATTGCACACCTTCGCACCTACACCATCAATTGGACTGCACACCTCTGCACTTGCGGTGTATCTCGCACGTGGACCTCTGGGTACAGACACTTTATTAGTCCTCAATTATACCTCAGTCGGTCAACTTCACAGATATGATCATACGCCAAAGCGATCTCGACCCATTAGTAGATCCGCCTTATAATGCTCAGGTTTTCCTTGATTCAGATCCAACTATCAAACCAATCACCAGAGTTTCAGATCTTTCTCTTCATATATCCAACCCACACTAGTGAAAAGGCCAAATGATCTCCTTCCCTTTTTATAGTCAAGGCCTTTTTCAAACCATGGACCAAAACCATACAGATCCAATACTAGGGACCCAAAACCTAGGTTTAGATGCAAAACCACGGACCAAAACAATAGGATCAAGAGCGTCAAACTAAATACCATGGACCAAACATAAGATTTTCCATGTGCGTGTCTTTCTCTGCATGAAAGTCCGTGCATTTTAGGTTCACACTTTTTGTTCGGAGCGCATGCGAACTTATCTGCATCTTTTGAACTTCACACCTATGCAACCTGGAAATATCCGCATCTTTTGGATGGTGCACATGCGGAACCTAAAAATAACACTGTTGCACTGTAAATTGTCATCTGATTCCTTTGTCTTGCATCCCATGTATACTAACACATCTGCTATTTTCTTCTGTAGACTCATCTGGTTGTGTATATGTGAATTGTTCTTCTATGAGTGGGTTTCCATCAAGTACAACACATACATCATAATGCCAACAATCTCCCCCTTTGGACTTGATGCCAACAATACCCAATCACTCTCGCCCTTTGACATCAAGGGCAAAGGGCGGACCATTCTGCTGACCATACTCCCCCTGAGTACCTGCTGTCTATGCTGAAGTCTCCTGCTCTACTGAAGTGTTGTTCATGCTCTCGCTGACTGTAAGCAATGTCTGCGAAAAAGATGTTTTACAAGAAAGAACATGACTCCATACATCATAAGTGACAAAGACTCATACATACATCCATCTCCCATCCAAGCGAGAACATACATCATTCATCCCATGCATAGTGGGGGAACCAAAATAGGTCGTTACATGACCTTGACATGACATAGAGACAAAAAGATCTACAACAAGAATATGATAGATATCAACAGTACTTGACAATCAACCTTCAGATCAACAAGCATGTATTCCACCAAAAAAAACTGTGAAATCAAACCAAGGACTTCTAAGATAATGCCAAAAATTCATTATTCAAAGAATATATGCTCCCCCTGAGCCAGATGGTCTCTGTCAGACCCACGCGACTGTACCCTCATAAACCATCATATGTACGCGTATCCGCCTGTGTACAACCACAAACAAGATTCAATAGAAAGATGATGCATCAACGACCCCCAACTTCTGTCTGAGGTATTCAAATGTCTCCTCGGGCAATGGTTTGGTGAGTATATCAGCAACTTGTTCCTTGGAAGGAACATACTCCAATTTAACCTTTTGTTCCAACACTTGTTCCCTTAGAAAATGATACTTGATAGGTATGTGCTTAGTCTTTGAATGCATGACAGGGTTTTTTGAAATACTGATTGCACTTGTATTATCACAGAAGATGGAGATAGGTGGAGTACAGGTGATTTGAAAATCTTGCAAAGTTTGCATCATCAAAAGAAGTTGTGTGCAGCAAGATGTAGTAGCCACATACTCTGCTTTAGCTGTAGATAAAGAAATTGAGCTTTGTTTCTTGCTGAACCAAGATACTAATCTAGATCCCATAAAGAATGCACCACCACTAGTGCTTTTTCTATCATCCATGCTTCCTACCCAATTTGCATCTATATATGCATGAAGTGTGAGATCTGTATCTCTAGGATACCATAAGCCATATTGTTGTGTTCCTTGAAGATATTTGAAGATCCTATTAACTGCCTGAAGGTGTGCTTCCTTTGGATTAGCCTGAAATCTTCCAACTATTCCCACTGCATGCATGATGTCTAGCCCACTTCCTGTTAGATAGAGTAGACTATCAATCATGGATCTGTTGGTTGCTTGATGTACTGCTGTTGATTCATCATTAGCACTAAGGCTGCATCCTATTACCATAGGGGTACATACCGGTTTCAAGTCTTCCATGCCATATTTCTTCAAGATCTGCTTTAGGTACTTGGTTTGTGATAAAAAGATACCATCTTTATTTTGTTGGATTTGTAACCCAAGGAAGTATGTCAACTAGCCAAGAAAAGACATTTCAAACTCTTTTTGCATCACCAAAGCAAAGTTTTGACTCGTGGCTTCTTCATTGCTGCCAAAAATGATATCATCAATGTATACAACAAGTATTATGAATTTATCATTATCAATATTTATATATAAATTGCTATCTGCTGAGCCTTTTAGGAAACCTTGTTGGTGAAGGTATTTGTCCAGACGATGGTACCATGCCCTTGGAGCCTATTTAAGACCATAGAGTGCCTTCTTAAGTCTACATACAAGTTTTGGATCATTTCCAAGGATGAATCCATCAGTTTGTTCAATATATACTTATTCATTTAAGTCTCCATTCAGAAAGGAAGATTTTATGTCCATCTAAAATACTTTGAACTTTTGAAAGCTAGAGAGAGCAAGGAACATTCTTATAGCCTCAAATCTGGCAACTAGAGAAAAAGTTTCTTCAAAGTCTATGCCTTCCTTTTGCGCATACCCTTTACAAACAAGTCTTGCCTTGTTTCTAACAACTTCTCCATTTTCATTTAGCTTATTTTTGAATATCCATTTTGTCCCTATGACATTTTTATCTTGTGGTCTAGGAACCAACTCCCAAGTTTTATTCTTCTCAATCTGTTCAAGTTCTTCCTCCATGGCTTTGACCCAACATTCATCTTTGCATGCCTCTTTTACATTATGTGGTTCTGAGGAGGAGAGCAAGGGTAGATAGCTTGAAGCTTCTGAAATGGTTCTCCTTGTTTGTACACCTTCCTCTTTCTGCACCAGAATTTGGGATTCTGAATGATTCTTCTAAACATATCTGGATGGAGTCTTCTCTCTATCCTTATTTGTTCTTCTGGTGCCTCATGGATTTCTTCTTCATCATGAATCTGATTTGATGTTGACGGGTAGTCTTTGCCATCTTCAAAAACTTCAGATTTTTCTTGTCTAGGAGAGTTTCCTTCTTCATCAACCACTACATCAATGCTTTCAACAATTTTTTGAAGTCTTTTATTGTAACATTTGTAAGCTTTGTTGTGAGGAGAGTAGCCAAGTAGAATGCCTTCATCTTCTCTAGGTTCAAACTTTCCAAGATTTTCATCAGTCTTCTTAATGTAGCATTTGCTTCGAAAGATTTTGAAGTATTTTACCGTGGGAGTCTTACCATACCAAAGTTCATGAGGATTATGAGTTCTGTTTACTCGGACGTTTGTCTTATTGAGAATAGTAACACCAGCAAATGTAGCTTCACTGCAGAAGGTTGCAGGAGTTCCAGACTCATCAAGCATAGCACGAGCCATTTGTTGAATCGTTATGTTCATCCTTTCCATTACTCCATTTTGCTGAGGAGTCCTTGTGGTGGGAAATTCTCTTCTAATTCCATGTTCTTCACAAAAATCGAAAAATTCATCTGAGGTAAATTCCCCTCCTCGATCAGATCTGAGACATTTGATTCTACGATCTGATTGGTTTTCAACCAAAGCTTTGAATGGCTTGAACTTTTTGAAAGCTTCATCTTTATACTTCATGAGTCCTATCCAACACATCATTGAAAAATAGTCAATGAACAATATGAAATACTCTTCTCCTCAAGGTGACCTTTTCCTAGTTGGACCACATATATCAGTGTGGACAAGTTCAAGTGGCTTGCTAGTTGATCCTTCCTTCTCAGGGAAATTAGTTTTGATTTGCTTTCCAAATTGACATGATTTGCATATTTTATTATCTGGAATTCTGATGTCAGGAAGATCATGAACTGCCTGATATTTGGATGGTTTCCTGATCTGAGAGAAGCTAAGATGCCCCAATATTCTATGCCATAGCTAGTGTCTGTCATTTTTGCTCAGATAGCATTGTTGTTCTCCTTCTTTGAATATCTATAAATTATTTGGAGTTCTTGTGCCTTTGATCACTATTTTTCCTGTGTCAAGCTCACGAACAATACATCCATTTGATCTAAATATTACCTGAGTTCCTTGATCGCACATTTGACTAACACTCAATAAATTATTCTTTAAGCCATCAACATACATAACACTACCAGCTTTGACCTTCTTTTTCAACTAAGCAGAACCTTTACCTTTTATGATTGCAGGGGTGTCATTTCCAAATGATATCTTCTTTTCCCTTTCTAAGGCAGTATATGACTGAAGTTTTTCTTTATCACCTGTCATATGTTTTGAGCATCCACTGTCAATGTACCATTGATTTTCTTGTCCTTCCGCATATAGGGCTATCCCACATCTATCTGGTTGTGGTTCTTTCTGTCTCCATATTTTGGGATTCAATGAAGCTTTCTCCTTCTGAATTGTTTGCCGAAACTTTCTTCTGCATTCAGAATCTTCATGACTGAAATTGTTACAGATAGTGCATTCTATTTCATTTTCAAGAGTAGATAATTTATTGTAGATTATTTTTATGATTTCAGTCATACCCCTTTGTTTTAGAGCTTCCCTAGTCATGATGGTCTTACAGGCAACACACTGAGCAGCTTTATGACCAAAGTTATGACAAGAGAAACATTGGCCATTAAAGAAATTCCTGAGACTATCAAATCTACCAACCATACGATTGTAGTTTCCATCCATTCTTTAGCTAAATTGAGAGCGATTTACCTATGGTCAGTTGAGGCTTCTATCCATCCTTGAAGAGTATTGCTCTCAATAATATTTGATCATTCTTGAAGCAACTTGTCCCTGATTTACCTGGTGATCTGCCTCATGTTTTTGCTGTTCATTTTTCCTTGCTGCATCAAGATAGCTTTTGGAGGTGGATGGCTTCTGTGCTTGCTTCTGAGATTGCGACGCTTCTTCGGAATATCCGAGACCTGTCTTGATTAGAGGACAACACTGCACTTTGATAATCTCATCTAAAGTTTTAGATCCTTTAGCAAATCTCAGATTAAGGGCTTTTGTTTTCTCAATTTCCTTTCTAAGTCCCACAATTTCACATTCTAACTTTTCATTGTGTTTATACTTTTCAGCAAGTTGGAATGTTAGAGTATCTATAATCATATTCTTTTCTTCTAAACAAATTTTAAGTTTAGAAACTTCTTCATAAACACTTTCTTCATTTATAGCATCCAAGAAATCATCATCTTCAAAGGCCATCAAAAGTCTATTATCATGACCTTGTTCATCTTCATCACTATTTGAAAGTCCATTAGTCTTCATGAGTATAATAGATCTTCTTACTTACATACTATTTTCTGTTCCATCTAACAGGTTCCTTACCTCTGTCTAGTTTATCCTTATGAGGACATTTCACAGCATAATGACCGAATCTTCCACAAGCAAAGCATTTGGAAGGTAGCTTACCTCTGAATCTTCTAGTTCGCCATTGAAGGTTCTTGAAAAAATTTGATTCTTCCTCTTCTTCTGACATATGTCATGGCTCATAGTAATATCCTTTTCCTGAAGCTTTGAATGCATCTTATCTTCTGTCTAATGGTCCTCCTTTTCTCATTTCGTAAGCAATTAGAATTCCATGTAATTGTGACATGGTAAGATTCTTTAGATTCTCCTTTTCTTCTATGGCAGAAACTTTTGAATCAAACTTAGGAGACAAAGATCTTAGAACTTTCTCAACCAAAACAACTTCTTTTATTTCTTCACCCAAGTTTTTCATACAATTTACGATCTCATCTATACGTAGGAAATATCTAGCCACACTTTCATCATTATGCATTCTAAGACTTTCATATTGAATTCTAAGAGTTTGTAATTTTGATCGTTTTACCTACTCATCTCCTTCATAGCTCAGAACGATCTTGTCCCATATTTCTTTTGCGCTTTTAAGCTGCATCACCTTGACAAATTCTGATTGAGATAGACTTCCCAATAGAGTATTGACAGCTTTTGCATTTGTTTCATACTACTTCTTACCAACTGAATCTATAAGAGTTGCTGACGGAAATGTGTATCCTGTTTCCACAATATCCCAAACTTCTATACCAAGAGATTGAATATAGGCAGTGATTCTTACCTTCCAATAGATGAAGTTGGTTCCATCAAATATAGGTGGCCTGATAGATGCTTCCTTTTCGTAGTTGCTCATGATGATAGATCTTCCTTCAAGCGATCAAGCTTTTCCTGAAGGACCTGGCTCTGATACCAATTGTTGAAAATAATACTGAGAAGGGGGGGTGAATCAGTATTATCAAACTCTTTTCAATTTATACAAATATTAGCAGATGAAACTTGGTATATCTTTCAAACTTATAATATGTTAATCTGTGTGTTAGAATCATATAACAAGAACAAAAATATAGCAACAGTCACACCAAGGAACACAAGATATAATATGGAAACCCGATGCCGGTGAAAACCACCTGTTGCAATATGTCTCTATCTTCTTTCAATTAGAAACTTCATTTTACAATGATTTTGTACTGCTGCAGTCCTTTACCAATACGCAAGCTTCAACCTGCAGAAGGCTACAACCTTCTCTTTACTTCCAAGGACCTCGTTTCATAAATTTTCAGACTGGATCCAAGAATATCAATCAAACATCAAATAGATCTGAAGTTACCCAACTTCCTTGTGTAAATACTGAATCAATAGCTTCAAGCTCAAATACAGAACCCTGAACTCAGGAGTAATAAGCAAAGGCAACTAAAAATATTTCAAAGAAAAGTCTGCAACTTCACCAATAGAAACCTGTAGAAATCTGCACTTCCTCTGTTTCGAGCCTGCGCACTTCCACACTTGTTCTCTCCTCTGTTCTGCACACCTCCGCACCTGCGGCGTAAACTGCACTGCGTACCTTCGCACCTATGCGATCAACTAGACTGCGTACCTCCGCACCTGCGGCGTCAACTCGACTGTGCACCTCCGCACTTGTGCTGTCAACTGGATTGCACACCTACGCACCTGCGCCGTCAACTGGACTGCGCAGCTCTGCACCTATGGTGTATCTCACCTGCAGACCTCTGGGTACAGACACTTTATTAGTCCTCAATTATACCCCAGTCAATCATCTTCACAGATCTGATCATACACCAAAGAGATCTCGACCCATCAGTAGATCTGCCTTATAATGCTCAGGTTTTCCTTGATTAAGATCCAACTATCAAACCGATCACCAGAGTTTCAAATCTTGCTCTTAAGATATTCAACCCACACGAGTGAAAAGGCCAAATGATCTCCTTCCCTTTTTATAGTCAAGGCCTTTCTCAAACCATGGACCAAAACCATAGAGATCCAATACTAGGGACCCAAAAACCTGGGTTTAGATGCAAAACCACGGACCAAAACCATAGGATCAAGAGCATCGAACTAAATACCATGGACCAAACATAAGATTTTCCACGTGCACGTTTTTCTCTACATGAAAGTCTGTGCATTTTAGGTTCACACTATTTGTTTGGAGTGCATGTGAACTTATCTGCATCTTATGGACTGCACACCGTTACAACCTGGCAATGTCTGCATCTTTCGGACGATGCACCTATGGAACCCGAAAATAACACTGCTGCACTATAAATTGTCATCTGATTCCTTTGTCCTGCATCCCATGTATACTGACACATCTGTTATTTTCTTATGTAGACTCATCTGGTTGTGTATAAGTGAACTGTTCTTCTATGAGTGGGTTTCCATCAAGTATAACACATACATCATAATTCCAACATTTTTGTCCTCATGTCAGGTTCCAATGGGTCATTCTACACTTTGTTCATGCTTCAGTTGTGCCTAGGTAAGGTTCATTTCCCTCTCCTAGGGTTTTGAAGGTAATGTCTCTTGGATGGTCAAATCATCAGCAAAACTTGTATCCGGATGTTCATACACCTTCCCCTATCCTTAGTTTACCTTATTAAACACTTCCCATCACTGATATCCCTCAAATTCCTCATTTTCGCATAAACCCTAGTTTCTTGCTACAATTTGACAATTTTCTAGGCTAGGCTTGTGTTTTGCCCATTTGGACCCCTTTCCCTCACTCAATATTTAAAATTCCACTTTCCCCTGCTTCCTAATATCTCTCCCTACTTCCCAAAATTTTCTCAAGAATTTATAAGCCCCTTACCCCCTTCATTTCACTTCATTTCAACAAATCCCCTATTCCACACATCGGGATAGATTTTACTCCAATGATGTTTCTAAGCAAGAAAAGATGCATTTTGGAACACTAAGAGAGGTTTTTTTCCATAATAGGCCAAGGAAGAGAGAACTCCTTCACTTTTTACACAGGTGTAATGGTTTTAGAGAAATGTCAAAAAATCCGTTGCCTCAGGAGTATTGATGCACCTCTGAAGTGACCTTCGGAAAATCAAGATTTTGCCTAGATTGGTTGTCCAAATTACTTTCTTGATGAGTAAAATAATAACTAGACACAAAGATATTTCCAATGAGCTATCATGAGCTCAATTTGGAGTTGAGGAAGACCTTCAAAGATTGACTTCAACAGCACTCTGCCTTTAGGCAGCCTCATTTTGCACATTTTGACCAATCTTGGGAGATTTGACTTTTGATAGGCCAAATGAACTCCAAATTGAAAAATTCAAGTTGTTTTGGAAATTAGACTCAATAATATTTCCAACAAGCTATCCTTCTCCCAATTTGGAGACCGAGAATGCCTCCAAAATTGTCTCGCAAAAATTTGTATGCACTTGTCAACTCGCGTGGCGCACCTGGTGCAGGTTTTACACTGCAATTTGAACGAGCGCGGCACACCTATTGAGCGCAGAGCACCTGGCTAGTGGCATGGCACACCTGCCTGCTTAGCCCAAATTTCACTCAAATCATTTTTTCAAGCTCCAAATTTGTGCAATCTTCATTCAACAAGTAAGTGAAGCATTCCATAGTGCCATTGCAAAAGTTTTGATCATCACTCATGGTGTGTAAATAGGTGAAAAGGAAAACCTTAGTTTGTTGCACAGTCACATTCAAAAAACTATCTAGGGTTTCAAAGTTGTCATTGTCGTTGTTTTCTCCCCTTGCATCAGTTACATTCCCCTTCACTACATTTCACTCATTCCATTTCCCCCTTCCCTCTTTCATTCACATTCATCTATTCCCCTATCCCAAAAACTAAAAACCCTAATACCTAATCCCACTACTCTCAGACCCTAATTGGCATCTCTAAAACCTAATACCTAATTCCTACTATCCCCAAACCCTACAAGCCCTACTCACATCACCAAACCCTACACACTCTCCCTAAAACCATACACACTCTTCTTAAAACCCTACACACTTATCCTACTCACTACCTAAGCCCTACTCACATTCCTAATCCCTATTCATACATACATTTCCACACTTCCTTCCCCATCCACTCTACCCATTCCATTCCTCCATCCTATTCCACACTATTATCCACAAACCATTCATAAATAATCACATTTTTCAAAACCAAGGGAAAACAATGGAAAGGGACAGTGAATATGACTATGATAAGCGGCAAAGAAAAAGCAAAGAGAAGATGCTCGAGGATGATATAGATGACAAAAAAGAAAGAAAACAAACAGTTGGAGGATAAGCAAAGCCTAATGGAGCTTGAAATTTTGAAATTGAAGAAACAAAAGGACGAAGAGGACCAAGTCAAGTTGACACCACTTGAACAAGAAATTGAAGCTGATTGTGAATCTTAGCTTGAGAGGAAAAAAATGCACTTTTAAAAGATGTTGGAGAAGGCCAAATATGTTGAGGCACATGGCCTATCACTATTTGGTGAGAAACAAATTTTGCAAAGCGGGAATTAGGACTTTGAAGGCCAAGTTGAGCAAAGTTTTAAGGAAGAGGAAAGAGCAAGACAAGCTCAATATTTTGGCTGAGGCTTCGTTAGCTCAACCTAGCACTTGATGTAGGACACTCAACCCAAATTTCAAGAAATTTGATACTTTTTGTCCATTTTGAATTTTTGGAGCAAAACACAGGTTTTTCTTCCTGGCGCACACTTTTGCTAGAGACCTCCTTTGGAGGAAAACTCAGCATTTTTGGATTCTTAATGCAAAAATATGAATTCCCACAAATGACCAAGAATTTTTGTCAAGTTTTGAGCTACCAAAAGGGTAAAAAACACCTCAAAAATGCCCTTTTTACCCCTTTTGGGCCACACAGGAAGCAGTGTTGGGAGAACTTACTTGTGGAGGGGCAAATGGACACAAAATTCTAAAATTCCACCTGTTCTAGAAAGTAGACAGATGGACCTTTCTAACAAGCCCACTTGGAGAAAATTGGGTGCATGGAAAGGCCTCGAAAATCAGCTGAAAAAAGGCACGGCGCATAGGGACAGAGGCACGACACACATGATGGAAAATTGACTTTTCTTGCCAAAAAACTCTATTTTTTCACCTAGTTTTTTCTTAGTTTGAATTTTCTCTCTCTCATAGCCAAATTCATGATGTAATTTTATGTAACTTGATGGATTTTGATGTAAATATTCTAAAATTTCACTCATGGAGGTAGATACATCATGAAAGGTAGTTTGAAACTAAATGAATCAGTTTCCTAGGTTTTAGAGGCAAGTTGTTCCACTACCTACTTTTCAGTTCTTAGTTTAGATCTTGTTGAAATAGCTCCTAAACTCATGAATTCGGCCGGTAAATCCTAGCACGAGTTGTTTATTGCCTATATCTAGTAGTTTTTCAGTGATTAGTAAAGGTTGGACTCGTGTGAATGATTTGAGCATTATTGTACATTCATATCTGCAGTTTGGCAAAGCAATAGACAAGGGTTTGCAGCATTTTGTGGGATTCTTGTGGCAAGTTGATTTGGTATTGCTTTTCCTTCTATGATTCAAGTTTACATGTGTTTATGTGTGTCATCATCTCTTTTTTCTCAGCTTTACTAAATCAATCAAGTATAAAGGTGGAATTCATTGATGTTGCAGTGCTCTACCTTAGGGTTTGTTTAGTTTTATATGTTTTCTATTGTTTGCAGAGGACTTCTGACACATTCATGCCCTCTCTAACTCCTCACTAGTCTTAAGACTCTCCATTTCACTTAATTCAAAGTACTAAAGCATTTTCCTACCTCACATTTGATCCAGCAAACTACCATAAAATTCAATCAAACTCATCTGAGCATATACCTAGCCTAAAATTAGTCTTTAAATCAGTCATCTCAAGCCTCATTTGCTATATTTTCCTAAGATTCACAAGGAGAGGGCCTTCTCCCAACCTAGTAGGGCTAGCTACTAGGTTAAGTGTGGTTTGATGTTACCCTAGACCTGCCTTTGTCAGCCTGAGGTAGATTTAGGCCCTAACAGGAACCCCCCTACACTAATCCATGTGTCAAACGGGGATTAGAAAACAAAAAAACAACAAACAAGGATGATCAAGAGTTTGAAAGAACTCTCTAAAATACTAGTAGAAATTGGCATATCTGCTTCTCAGGAAGAACAAATCTTGACAACAGTTAGAATTTATTTGTCTCTCCATAAGTGATAGAAGAACAACAACTCCATGAACCACATCTATAGGAAGATCCTCACCCATGCAAACTTGTCGAGGAAATTGAAGAATCATGGACAACATCCAATGGAGAGAAACCATCAGAACTTGAGACTGAAGAATTTTTGACATGGCAATTTGTGGATCCTCTAAGAACGCAAGGGGATAATCATATAATAATAGAAGATCTCATGGCATGGTAAAGGAGGATATGCCAAGTGAGCCAAATAAAGAGGTGAACAAAGAGAATCTTTATTTTGTTGAAATTTGGTTGCAAGCAAATGTAAGGCCATGATGCTCCTTCAATATTCTTCCTTCTTGGCATCATCATTAAAGCAACTAGTTCTTCATACCCAAGTATGAATTGAGTATATTCTAAACGTGAGTATGAGTGCATTTTTAAAACTATAACACACATGGTTACATTGGAAATACTCCTATACTCGAGGAGAGGAATTTGTTTTTCTCAGGTAGAGTACGATAGTAAATAAATAAATAAATGTTGCATAAAATAGTTAGTTTAGTTCTAAAATATAGTGTAGTGTATTTCTCATTTTTTTTGTATAAGTGGGAATGTTAATAGTTAAAAAGGAAACTAGTTGAAATGGGAGGCTTATATTCCTACAACATATTTATGTTGAGGCTTCTTTTGGCTGCATACTATTTTAATGAAGATTGTCACTTATTTTTTTTTAAACAATAGCATGGTTTGACTGTTACAATTCTTTCCCACTTATTATTTATTTATGATAATTAGACTTGTTCCTAGTTTTTTTGCAATAAAGTAAGCTATGAACATCATGTTTGGAATTTAATACAATGGTAACCTTCTTAATTTGACGATATTTTGAGGTTGGATGCCTAAAATCAATGGAAATGATTGCATTGCAACATCGTCCGGTACTACATACCAACTGTCTGGTAACATATTTAAGCCAACCAAAATTTCGATACTTAGTCTGGTACCAGTACCCAAGATTTCAATTTCCAGAATTTCAGTACCAATAACTAGAATTTTAATTTCTACAATTATGGATTTTGATCATTCATTCAATGTGTTGTAATGGCTACAACCACCCTGCAAAATTTTTCCTTAACTTCGTTTTGAAACCTCCCTACCAACCGTCCTAAGCAACATGTCTTGCACTGTCAAGTACATGAGCTTCATTAGTTTTTCAGCAGCTTGCCAGCCTGTCCATGATAGCTTGCTTCACTCCCCTCATAGGCTGCCATCAAAAACTTGGGCCAATTGTTGGCTGAGCAACTCCCCCAGAAAATTGTGGAATTTTGGAAGGGAACCAGGCTTCCCTCTGGAAATTGCACAAATATGACTAGTAAGCTGTTGGGCCCAGAAGCTGTGCAATCCTACCAAACAGTCTTCCCAGTGAAAACTACACAATCTAGCCTAATAGTGTAGCTCAACCTAGAAATTATGAAATTCTAGGCAGCAGTCAACTACTCCTCCCAGAAATTGTGCAATCCCTCTGGACAGCCAACCTAGCTTCCTCCCAGAATTTTTTCAAAAATCTCCCTTAGTCGAGTAGGTTGTTGCATGTGCCTTCAGGTTGGTCGGTTCTCTAAGGGACCGAGAAAACGTGACTTTCTTGCATGGGCTTCTTTTTCCTGAAATAGAAAAATCAACATGAAAAAAGAATCCCTAGATTTTAGGGAGCTATTTTTAGCAGCTAGAGGTTACATGAAAAGATCGTTTTAGAAAGTTTCCTCCAAGTGTCGCTTTTTCCTATATTTGTGGCATGCACGCCATTAGCCTCAAACTTATTTATTCAACACTTCAGAGCTCATTCTTCACTTCAATCTTGGAGCTCTAACATCCCACAACACATCCAGGAGTCTTCGACACATCTGGTTCATCTATTTCTGGGTAAGTCCACTATTCTTGTCATTTGCAACATTTCTGTCACTTTTTGTGTTTTGGCTTGTGTGAGTGTTGTTTGCTTGATTTTTGTTAAGGCTTGTTGTTGTTTGCATGCATGTTAGCTTGTACAAGCAACATTTTATTTTTCATTAGAATCTCACTATTGTCGCATCCATGACACTGTTTTTCACAAACAGTTTCTAATTCAGCAATTTGTTTCATACACACGCATGTTGTTCTATTTTCTGAATCTTACATTCACTGTTTGCATGCATGATCATTCATTCCTACTTACACGTAGTATCACCACGCATTCGCATCTTCATTTGCTTTTAGTTGCCCATCAGTAGGTCTAAGCAACCTTGGCCTAGACTCTGCCTCACCCAGATAGCATTGCATAATTCTGAGAGGGAAGGCTCTACCTTCCTCCCAGTAAATGAGAAAATATAGCCAGTCAGTGCCCTATAGTCTTGCCTTGTGCAATTATAAGAGGCAGTGATTGTTGGCCCAGAAAATTGTACAATGCACTCCCTGAGCCTGCATCACTTGCCAGCTAAAATTGCACATTATGCAATCTCAGCACCCAACTTGCCAACAATGCGCAATTTCAGCATTCAACCAACCTCCTAAGAGTCTAGAATGCCTTTTGAATAGTTCTGGTAGTTAGTCTCTCAGCCTCCAAGTGAAAATTATGCAATCCTTGCCAGTAGTTCTCCAGGTATGTTGCATGTCATCCCTCAAGTTTTCTTTATTTTTAACTAACATATCTATTTCCATGCATGTTGCCATGTCTCCAGGTACAAAAAGTGTTTGTTCATCTCTCAGTAGTTTAGGATCAATGGCCTCCAAGAGGGCAGGGTCAAAGGGCACTAATGAAAGCACAAATGGAGTAGAAATTGAGTAAGTGTCTATGAGTTTGCCGATTTACGAAGACACCAAGCTGATCGTAGACAAAGACATCAAGCTAAAATGTCAAGAGGTCAATGATGCATCCTCAAGCACATTTGGGGAATATCATGAAGATTGCCAAGTCTATGTGAACATTCACAAGTATAGCCTGTACCAGATT
Organism: Pinus taeda; assembly: GCA_000404065.3. Lineage (NCBI taxonomy): Eukaryota > Viridiplantae > Streptophyta > Pinopsida > Pinales > Pinaceae > Pinus > Pinus taeda. Next base: position 36,098 of record APFE030301141.1, on the reverse strand, counting down.
TCATGAAGGTATCCCACGTTCCCATGCGCGGACATGATACATTGGATCATCTCACACACTGATCCCGAGACGATGACATTGAGCAGTTTCAGCGAGATACATATTTCTATCTTCAGGGCATAGGTTTATTAGTAGATGTACCACTTTCCAATACCAATGATCACCATGGAGAGACCCTTCAGCATACCCAACAAAAATTCCAACTCCAGGGATGTCTTGAAGAACTGGGTGAAGGAGCTAGCCAAATCCAGGATGACACCCAACCAGATTTACAAGACAAAGATACTGTGGAAGGCGTATCAATACTTCATCATCTTTTCATGTCACTTGTATGGCCGAGAGCACTAAGACCTTCCCACAGAGTCGGGTGATCATGTTGGACTAACTAGCCAGTGAAGGCAAAGCATGCAACGAGTCTGATATTTGGCTGACATGCTTAAGGAACAGGTAACAAGAGCTTGGAAGCCACCCAAAGGTAAGCAAGAAGAAATCTATATGTCCGCTTACATCTTGGATGCAATCTGTGCCCATTAGGAGTTCCCAAGCATGAAGTCGGCATGGACATCAATGGAAACCTCTATCAATACTTATTGTAAATTATTTTCCGAATGCAACTTCAGAGGATTTATCACACAATTGTCATATCATTTTGTCACCCCGACATACAAGATTATATTTGAGTAGGATCCACATTTCATGTCAAATGCATCAATAGAGGCACTGATCGAAATAGCGGATTGGTATGCCTCATCATTTGACACCCTCATACATATGTACAGTGTGGAGAAGCCTCTGCATTTTTTGTCAAAGTTTTCCATGGACAAGCTCGTCATGCAAGAAGTATCATACCACATCACAATTGAACTGTCAGCTAGGCTACACTCGAAGAATAAGGCACCTTGGCCCACTCTTTCATTGTGTATCAGGTTATATGAGATATGGAAACTAAAGCATGTGGATCCTCAAACAGAGGAGATCAAGAAATCTCCTTTCAACACCCAAAGCTTCAATCCATATGACCTGCATTGTTTGGTGAAGGATCACTAAGCAAGTGTATACTTCTGTGGATCCACGGGGTGTGTCATTTGGTGCAAGAAGACCCATGGAGATATTGTCACAACTTCTCCAGTCCCAATTAGCCGGTCAGCATCACTGTGGAATGGTTAGAGAAGCAACATGAAGTGGCATCTAGGAGAGCATCTATAGCAGATGTGGTAAAGATATCGATGTGTGGGAAAGGCAAGATAATGATTGTCAATAGTACATAGGTAAAACAAAGCTACAATTTCATAGCACACCCACTTTTGTAGAAAGTAGCTTTGGCAATAAAGGTGAAGAGGCAATAGCATGATAGGAGGATCGGGGAAAGGCAAAGAGAAAAATAGAGGATGGAGCAAACAGTGAAGGAGTTTCATGAGTTGAAGGAGCAACTTTGGAAGGAACAAGATCTGCACAAACATGAGAAGGAAGCATAGAAATAACTGGTACAGTAGGGGCACAATATATACAGATAGATGAAATTGCACCCGTATAGGTAGTAGACTCATCTGAGCAGCTGGCACAAAGAAGATAGGGTGAGCAATTGCAAGAGTAGGACTTCTCTTAAGAGATTGAACGAGCACTTGAGTAGATGGACATGGATATGGAGCGGCAAGAGTTAGAGTAAGAAATAAACCTCATGCCTTACCACCAAGAGGTCGACCCACCAACTTCACCAGATCTGGAAGTAGAGCAAGTCTCAAGCTACCAAGGAGACAGTGAGGTCCTTGGAGATAATCTGTAAGAAGAGATGCACAACATATCATTCGATGAGTAGCAGCATAGAGTTTTGCAATCATGCAGAGTGTCTACTCAGGATGACAACACATCTCCTATGCAATTGGAAGAACAAGTGATCATGTCTGACGTGTGGAAGAATCCAACAACATTGGCTAATGCTACCAGAGCATATGCCGAAGCCACTAGCTCGAGTGTTCGCTTCTTGATAGTAGATAATGATCGAATGGCTAAGGAGTTAGATACGGCTAAGAAAGGAGGAGAACTGGTTACAACATCTGCCCAAGCTGAGTTAAAGAAGGCGATACTAGATGAGGTATCGTCCCTTGAGACTATCATGCAGGTGTTCTATTCCAAGTTTGGTACTCTGCATAAGGGAGTTGACCATCTCGACGGTTGGCAGCAGTGATGTGCTAGGAGAGCATGTACCTTGTCAAATGTGCATGCTACCATTGACTACATTCAAACATGGACAATGAGATATAAGGGAGCCCCATTACACTTTCCCAAGATGATTAAGCCTAGAGAGGTTGAGCTGAAGGCACGTACTCAGAGTCATATCTAGGACTATAAAGAACTCCCTTAGCTCATCATTAGTTTGCAAGCTTCCTATGCATGGGTATTCAGAAGCATGGATGTTGTTGTGCATGCACATGTGATCCCATATATTGGGACACTCACTGAGGCAAATACAAAGGTACAAGTCCAACTGGAGCTTGACTCGTACTTTGAAAGGTTGATGCACATAGCCACTGGTGCAAACTTAGCGATCAATGTAGACACCATGCATTAGTATGTCGTTGGTCTAACCATGCTCAAGACAATGATGCAGATGATATTAGACAAGTTGGAGAGAGGAGCAAGAGAAGTTTGTCGAGATGCAACGAAGGGAAGAGTTCATTTCTAGAAAGATGTCACCATAGAGTACACAGACACCATTGCAGATAACTAAGCTTGGAATTAGTTCACCACTGTCGACCATCGTGAGGATGTCGAAGATCTAGTCTTCCCACAATTTTCGGAGTCATAGTGATGTCTTGCATGGATTGCTCAAGCCTATTTTGTATCACATGGGTACATGTGAAGATTGTATGTAACGTCTTATCAAGTGGAATTTCAAGTGTCGATAGTTGAATGTAACATTCATAGAGTAGTTGAAGAGTCATAAGGGTAGAGGAACAGTCACAAAGAGGAATTTCAAGGGTCACCCCACCCTTTGCTATATATAGTCCCTCATAACTCATTGTAGGGGCTTTTGGTCAGCCAACTTCTGATAGGAGTATCTTAGAGAAACCTTGGAGAGTATTGTAATGAGCCTTGGCTTCTCCACTGTGCAGACCTAGTACATATCTTTGGAGGAGCAGGCGGCGGTGACTGTAACGTTGCACTATCAGGACTAGTGGTTGGTCATGGTTGTACTATATGATTGGAACTTTAATCTATTAATATAGCAGAGCCAACATGTTTCATGCATATGTTATTATTGTACTTTAGCTAACTTGTTTACTCTAATGATATATGTATCTATTTTCTTACGCTTGCATGTATGGACTTTTCTATATAAGTATGTATGAATCTTATTGAAATGTGTTGTTGGTTTAACCATTGCTTTCGATTGTTAGCTTACTTGCTTTCTAGTTTGTGATTCATCTTTGCTTGTGTGTTCCCTTGTTAGGCACGTGCTTTCACAGGTTTCTAAGGGGTGCACTCACATTAACCTCTGTTTGTTACAACCGTTCATGCACCTTCCTTGACTTGTTGCATATGTCACACCCTTGCTACCAATAGGGACATCTTACTTGCCTTTGCATGCAACCATGATCAAGGCGATATCGTACGACCCACTGTTAGGACTCCTACACCAAACAGTCTGAGTTTGAGTTGGGACTTCTTACTTAGGAGATCCCCTGACATGTTGGCAGGTCTAGCACTGTCAACATTTCTGGTGCTAGAAGGAGGTCCAGATGAAAACCTGTGTCCTCTCATCCTATCTTGAACCTTTGCACATCTATCATGTATTCTATTACACTCATCCCTCCATGATGTCTTTCCCATGCCAAACCTCTCAACATCACGAGGGAGTTTTTTGATCTCTTGTCCAAATTCATGTATGATGGTGAAGGTGAAGTAGCATGGCCTGAGTACTTAGAAGACTTCTATGTATTTCTTGAGAATGCAGATGATTTCTATACAGAAGAGGTGAGCCCGATGCTTTCATACACACTTCGCAAATCTCCACAATGGTGGTGCTGGAGTCTGCGTCCTTGCAACGTGCACTCACTTGCCCAGTTCTATGATCTCATTGAATCTACTTTCCATCATTTTGATCAAGAACCTCTTGACCAAAAATTGTTACAACAACGGAAGGTCCCACAAGAATCACCTATGGAATTTTGGGACCGCTTCTGTGTGTTGTAGTTTCAAGATCTGAAAAGTCATATGAAATTTGAGTATCTCATGGATAGTTTTGAGTACTATCTTACCAAATCTGTTAATCCTAAAATAAATTTCAAACCCAAGCCCTGCTCATCATACTTCAGTGATGGAGATAAGCAATCACATATGGACATGGTCATTGTCACAAGTGACTGTCCTTCATCCCCTCATCAAACAAATCCACCACCATAGAGTGATGTGGGAGAATAGGCAGACACATATGTTCAACTGTCACATCCTCCCAACATCACTTCTCTTGATTTTCACATAGATCTGGTTGCAAAGCCCATGGGTTGTCACGTGACTATTTTGCCTCAACCTCTATCTTCATGTTATGTCGATCCTCTGGATTGCACTATTTTGTGTTCTTCCATTCTAGACTCTATAATTGTTGTGAACGAGGATCAAGCCATTAATGGAGTTGGTGTTGCACAACCAACCTGTGCTATCATGCATGAAGAGTATGACTGGGAGCTTAAGCATCAACCCTTGGCAAAGGATGACTCCCTTCTATCCTAGCCTCCTCCATTCTTTCCTGACAACTTTGGTGATTCTGTCATCCATGATTTTACATGTGTATCTTTGTCTATGGATGCACCCATTGTTGATCATTTGCAGAACACAATGGATGTAAGTCCATCATCTGACAATGGAGAGGATAAATTATTAATTGAAGATCCCCTTGATTTTTCATCTTCTTTTTCTAGAAACACAGAGGGTGTATTTTCCCACTTTTCATCTACCCCTGTATTTAATTCATCAGATCGTGACGATGCCAATGAAATCATTGATTTAGTTGATCATAAATGTCATGATCTATTTACTCCCATATTCGATCATGATGATGATTCTATCATGGATGATTTTTCCAAGCCAGATGTTTATGATGATCTATGTTTCGATGAAGTTGAAACCCCGCAGACTATGGAGGCACTTCAACCCAAGCTGATGGTTATGTCAGGCCCTCGCTGTTCTGAGTTTGGTTTCACTTCTAATCAGGAAATTGTTGAAACACCCGAGGTTCCTCATCACTCATCTATATGCATTGAAGATCAATCTCACACATAGATTATGCTTCCTCCACTCGAGCTACACTATCCCATTGCTCATTCATTAGAGGAATCTTACATAGCGAGCACATGTGCATGACGCAAGTTGTCTTTGTTTCTTTCATTTTCTTGCATTTCACAGACAAGAGCATGTGTATGCTTAACAACTACATGCAGTGCCTTACAGCACCATGGCAAGTCCATGGATTGCATGTCATGCACTTGCACTCACTTATGTTCGGACATGTTTAAACTCACAGTGTGCTTGGCTTCATTTTTATATCTTTCATGTTTGCTAGTTTGCACAACTGTGTTGTTTGTGAACCATTCCTTCACCAAAATGGGTCAACCAATGCGCCAATGGCTACATTGGAAGTATCACTTCACGTAAACAGACCCACACACCGTTAGCTTAGGAGTAGGAGTAGTGTTCTCTTTTGGTTTGTTTGCTTGCATGTATGTTTGCTTCTTGCCTTTCATGTTTGTTTGCTTGGATGCTTGTTTTCTTACTCGCTCTTCTTACGCATTCACTTCTACTTTTTTCTTTGTTTTGTTGTTTGTTTTCTTATTTGTGCTCGTAGGTTATTTTCGCATGAAACCGTGTGTGACTCTTGAAACAAGTTGGGTAAAGTAAAAGAGGACTTGTGTAGTTGTCAATACTTTTTTATCTGTCATCTTGCCTCTGCATGAATAACTTGTAATCTTTAGTCCATGATATGCCAATGGAAAATACGTACTATTTGAAGTGAACCTTGGTGAAAACACAACGCTTGCATGCTAACTAGTGTCACCTACTCTAGTCAGGTTTTTTTGTGTTAATCCTTGGTAGCTCAGTCATGTAGAGTAAGGTGAGGGGGAAAAGCTTAATAAGCATGTTAAAGGTATATATAAACTAATTCTATGAAGGAACAACCTCTTCTGCTCTCAATAAGTCAAGATCCCTTTTCTGCCTTTGAAATGAATAAGTCTATGCACAGTTACAAAAAATGAAAAATGAAAAAATGAAAAGTGAAAAAATTTAAAAAAAAAAATGAATAAGGTGAAAGAAGAGAAAGGCGTCTTGCACAGAGAGGTGATGCAAGTAACTCCGCTAGGGCAGTTACCAGGATCGTTGGCAACGGAGCGACGCTTGTGTTCCTGCATGACTCTGCCAGGGTACTATCCAGGCCTGCTCATAGTGGAGCAACACCAAAGATGAAACTAAAACTCTGATGACCATAAAGCTTGTGCACTAATATACCCATCATCCCTAATCGAAACAAATGTGTTTCCTTGGATTGGAATGTGTGCTGACCGACCAAGGTCTTGGTAGATGTTACATCTTACAATCAAGCAAGTGTGGAAACCAAGACAAACAGAGAACTGAACAATACTTTGAGAGGTGTTACACTTGCTTTTCACGAACAAGGTTCATTCAGAGTGTTTGAGTTCTACTAGTGTGTCGACAAGTGTTGTAGCAGATACAACTGTTATACTGAAATTTGTCACCATGACTATCTGCAGTTAATATGGCTCCATCAATAGTCATATTATCCTCCTTGTCAAGCCTTATACCTCTGCTCTCCATGTCAAACTTCAAAAAAGAGAGAAAGTCATTAAAAATCATGTTTATCTCTGGGTACGCAGGTTCTCTCTACTTTGCCTGCGTGTACGCATCCCAAGCTCATTGTACCCGTACTTGTACGCTCTGTAAGCTAAAGGTTGGGTGCGTACCCCTGTAAAGGTCAAAAGGCGCGAGTTTCATCTATAAAAAGTTACTTGTGGTCACTTCTAGAGCCTTCTAGAAGAGTTTTTGACGTGTATTGAGCGCCTCCAGATGGTTCATGCATCCCTATGATAGAGGAGCTTATCCCATCAAGAGAGGAGCTACCCCATCCAAAAGAGGGAGTATCCCTTTGATGTTGGAACTGAATAACCTCCTCTAGAATACTATAAATACAGGCATTGGGCCAAAGGAGGGG
>APFE030301141.1:3724-28045 GCA_000404065.3 Pinus taeda | reverse complement strand
TTTAGAGAAGGATTGCTCTTGTTTGTTTTGTTTGTCACTAGAGAGTCTTAGACTCCTAGGGAGGTTAGGTTTGTCCACAAAAATAACTCTTTCCGCATGACAAATTGGTGACTCCACTGGGGATCGAACCTTTACCCTCCATAATTTTTCCTTAGCTTTGTTTTGGAGCATCCCTACCAACCATGCTCAGTAGCATGTCTTGCACTGTCAAGTACATGAGCTTCATTAATTTTTCAGTAACTTGCGAACCTGCACATGATAGATTTCTGCACTCCCCACATAGGCTACCATCCTGGACTTGGGCTAGCTACTAGCTGAGAATCTCCCTCAGAAAGTTGTGTAATTCTAGAGGGGAACCAACCTTCCCTCCAGAAATTGCACAAATCTGACTAGCAGCCTGCTAGGCCTAGAAACTACAAAATCCTGTCAAACAATCTTCCCAGTGAAAACTGCGCAATCTGGCCCAGCAATGCAGCTCAACCCAAAAATTGTGAAATTCTCGGTAGCATTTAGTTGCTCCCAGAAATTTCGCAATCCCTTTAGATAGCTAGCCCAAATTCCTCCCAAAAATTGTGCAAAAATATCCCTCAGTCAAGTGGGTTGTTCCATGTCCCTTTAGGTTGATTGATTCCCTCCGAGATTGAGAAAACTCGACTTGCATGCATGGGTTTCTTTTTCCCGAAATAGTAAAAATCAACATGAAAAAATCATCCCTACATTTTAGGGAGCTATTTTTAGCAGCTGAAGGTTACATGCAAAAATAATTTCAGAAACTTTCCTCCAAGTGTCAGTTTTTCCTATATTTGTGGAATGCAACTCATGAGCCTTAAACATATTTATTTGACACTTTAAAGCTCATTCTTCACATCGATCTTGGAGCTATGACATCCCAAAGCACATCCAACAGTCTTCAACACATCCAGCTTAGATATTTTCAGGTAAGTCCGCTTTTCTTGTCTTCTACAACATTTCTATCACTTTTTATGCTTTTTCTTGTGTGAGTGTTGTCTAGTTGATTTCTCTGAATGTTTGTTTTCATTCTCATGTTATCTTGTACAAGCACAATTTTAGTTTTCGTTAGCATCTCATTGTTATCCCATGCATGACATTGTTTTACATGAACAGTCACCGATTTGGTGACTCATTTCACACACATGCATGTTTTTCCATTTTTTGAATCTTGCATTCATTGTTTTCATGCACGATCATTCACTCTTACTTACACTCAGTATCGCCATGCATTCACATCTTCATTTTCTTTCAGTTGCCCTTCAGCAGGTCGCGGCAACCTTGGCTTAGACTCTACCTCACCCAGAGAGTATTGTGCAATTCTGAGAGGGAAGGCTCTACCTTCCTCCCAGAAAATGCACAAATATGGCCAGTTAGTGCCCTCCAGTATTGCCTTGCACAATTATGACAGAAAGTGACTACTGGCCTAGAAAATTGCGTAATACAGTCCCTGGGCCTACATCACTTGCTAGCTAAAATTGTGCATTGCACAATCTCAACTCCTAGCAGACTATTCTAGATTGTGCATTGTACAATTCCAGCATTCAACCAGCCTCCTGATAATCCAGACTGCCTTTAGCGTAGTTCTGGTAGTCAGTCTTCCGTCCTCCTAGTGAAAATTGTGTAATCCTTGCCAGCAGTTCCCTAGGTATGTTGCATGTCATCCCTCAAGTTTCTTTTGTTTTCAACTGACATATCTCTTTCCATGCATGTCACCATGTCTCTAGATATACCAATTTTTCGTCCATCTCTTAGCAGTTTAGGATCAATGGCCTCCAAGAGAGCAAGGTCAAAGGACATCGACGGAAGCACAATTGGAGCAGAAGTTGAGTGAGTTTATGTGAGTTTTCTGATTTATGAAGACACCAAGTTGATCATAAATAAATACATCAATTTGAAATGGCAAGAGATCAATGATTCATTTTGAGGAACATTTGGGGAAGATCTTGAAGACCACCAATTTTATGTGAACATTCACAAGTCTCATCTGTAATGGATTGCATGCAGGTATCCCGCGTTCCCATGCACAAACATGATACATTGGATCGTCTCACACACTGATCATGAGATGATGACATTGAGCAGTGTCAGCGGGATACCTTCAGGGCACAGGATTATCAGTAAATGTACCACTTTCCGAAGCCAGTGATCACCATGGAGACACCCTTCTGCATACGTAGCAGCAATGCCAACTCTAGGCATGTCTTAAGAATTGGGTGAAGGAGCCAACCAAATTTAGGATGACACCCAACCAGATTTACAAGATGAAGATATTGTGGAAGGCATATCAATACTTGGTCATCTTTGCATGTCGCTTGTATGGCCAAGAGAGCACTGAGACCTTCCCACGGAGTTGGGTGATCGTGTTGGACCAATTGGCCAGTCAAGGCAAAGCATGCAACTGGTCCAACATGTTGGCTCACAAGCTAAAGGAATAGGTAACAGGAGCTCGACAGCCACCCAAAGGTCAGCAAGAAGAAATCTACATGTTCGCTTACATATTGGATGCAATATGTGCCAGTCAGGAGTTCCCGGGCATGAAGTGGCCATGAACATCAGCAAAAACCTCTATCAATACTTATTGTAAATTGTTTTTCAAATGTAGCTTTAGAGGAGTTATCACACAGCTGCCAAAACATTTTATCACCTCAATGTATAAGATGATATTTGAGTAGGGTCCACCCTGCATGTCGAAGGCAGCAATGGAGGCACTAATTGACATAGCAGATTGGTATGCCTCACTCTCTGGCACCTTCATATGTATGTACAATGCGGAGAAGCCTCTACATGTTTTGCCAATGTTTTCCATGGACAAGCTTGTCATGCAAGAAGTATCATACCACATCTCGGCAAGACTGTCAGCTCAACTTCACCGGAAGAAGAAGGCACCTTGCCCACTCTTCCCTTGCAGATCGGGTTGTACGAGATATAGAACCTCAAGCATGTGGATGCCGAAATAGAGGAGATCAAGAAATATCCTTTTGACACCCAAAGCTTCAATTCGTATGACCCACATTGTTTGATGAAGGATCACTACGCGAGAATATAGTTTTGTTGGATCCACAAGGTGTGTCACTAGGTAGAGGAAGACCCATGGAGATATTGTCACAAATTCTCCAGGCCCAATGAACCTATTGACATTTTTGTGGAATGGATAGTGAATCAACATGAAGCGACATCGAGGAGAGCACCACCAACAACAATAGTAGAGGTAAACATACAGGTGTGCAACAAAGTCAAGAGAAAGATTGTCGACTGCACAAAGCTAGAACAAAGCTACAAGTTTAGAGCAGACCCACTTGTGCAAAAAAAAGCTTTGGAAATAGAGGTCAAGAGGCAACAATGTGACATGAGTACCGCTCAAAGGCGGAGAGAAAGATAGAGGATGGAGGAAATAGTGAAGGAGTTGCATGAGTTGAAGGAGCAACTATGGAACTTATAGGAGCTGTGCAGATAAAAAAAGGAAGCATAACACAAACAAGTCCATCAAGGGGCACAACATGTATAGATAGATGAAACTACATCCGTATAGGTAGTAGACTCATCCGAGTAGCTGGCATAAAGCAGACAAGGTCAACAGTCACAGGAGTAGGACATCACTCAAGAGATTGAATGAGCACTTGAGCAGATGGACATGGATATGGAGTAGCAAGAGTTAGAGCAAGAGATTGACCTCATGCCTTACCACCAAGATGTTGACCCACCAGTGTCACCAGATTCGGAAGAAAAGTAAGTCCCAAGCGACCAAGGAGACACTGAGATCCTTGGAGACAATCTGGAAGAAGAGATGCACAACATATCGTTCAACGAGTCGTAGCATAGAGTTTTGCAATCACACAGTGTCTACTCTGGATGACAACACATCTCCTACGTAGTTTGAAGAACATGTGATCATGCTTGATGTGCGCAAACATTTAGTAGAATTGACCGATGCTACTAGAGCATATGTCTAAGCCACTAGCTCTAGTGTTTGCTTCTTGATAGTAGAGAGTGAGCGAATGTCTAAGGAGTTAAAGATGGTCATGCAAGGAGGAGAATTGGTTATAGCATCTCCTTGAGCTGAGTTGAAGAAGGCGATACTAAATGAGGTATCGTCCCTTGAGACTATCATATGGGCATTGTATTCCAAGGTTGGTATCATGCATATGATAGTTGTCCATCTCAACAGTTGGCAATAGAGATGTTCTAGGAGAGCACGTATCTTGTCAAACTTGAATACTATTGTTGACTACATGCAAACATGGAAAATGAGATACAAGGGAGCCTTGTTACACTTCCCCAAGATGATGAAGCCTAGAGCGATCGAGCTAAAGGCATGTATTTGGAGTCAGATCCAGAACTATGAAGAAATCTCACAACTCATCCCTAGTTTGCATGCTTCCCATGCATGGGTATTCAAAAGCATGGATGTTGTTGTGCGCACACATGTGATCCCATATATTGGGACACTCACTGAAGCAAAGACAAAGGCACAATTTCGACTAGAGCTTGACTTGTACTTTGACGAGTTGATGCGCATAGCGACCAACGCAGACTCAGGGATCAGTGTAGGCACCTTGCATCAGTTTGTCATTGGTTCGGCCACACTCAAGACAATGATGCACATATTATTAGACAAGTTGGAGAGAGGAGAAAGAGAAGTGTACCTAGATGTAATGAAGGCAAGAGTTCATTTCCAGAAAGATGTCATCACAGAGTACACCAACACCATCGTGGACTACCGAGCTTGGCACCAATTCACCACTGTTGACCATCGTGAGGATCTCGAAGAGTTGGTCTTCCCACAATTTTCCGAGTCATGGTGATGTCCCTCATGGATTTCTCAACCCTATTTTTTCTCACATGGGAAGATGCATATTGTATGTAACATCTTCTCAAGTGGAAGTTCAAGTGTCGATAGTTGGATGTAATAGTCATAGAGTAGTTGAAGATTCATGATGGTAGATGAACATTCACAAAGGGGAATTTCAAGGATCACCCAACCCTTTACTATATATAGTCCCTCATAACTCATTGTAGGGGTTTTTGGTTAGCCAAGCTTCTAATCATAGTATCTTAGAGAAATATTGGAGAGTATTGTAATGAGCCTTTACTTCTACATTGTGCAAAGCTAGTACATCTCTTTGGAGGAGTAGGTGGCAATGAATGTAACATTCAACTATTTGGAGGAGTGGTTGGTCATGGTTGTATTGTATGATTGGAACTTTCACTTCTTAATATAACAGAGCTAGCACGTTTCATGCATATGTTGTTATTGTATTTCAACTAACTTGTTTACTCTAATGATATATGTATCTGTTTACTTACGCATGGATTTATGGACTTTTTCTATATAAGTATGTATGAATCTTAATGAAATATGTTTTTGGTTTAGCCATCAATTTGGATTGTTTTCTTACTTCCTTTCCATTTTGTGAGGCATCTTTACTCATGTGTTCCCTTCTTATCCATGTGCTTTCATAGGTTTCCAAGGGGCACACTCACATCACCCTCCATGTGTTAGAACTGTTCATGCACCTTCCTTGACTTGTTGCATATGTCACACCCTTGCTACCAACATGGACATCTTTCTTGCCTTTGCACGCAACTGTAGTCAAGGCGATACCATACAACCCACTCCTAGGACTCCTACACCAAATTGTCTGAGGTCTAGCTAGGACTTCTTACCGGGGAGATCCCATGACATGTTTGCAGGTCTGACACCATCAATACAATGTACACTCAGTTCATGATACTTAGGCATTTTTCATCTTCATGATCGAAGCTATTTTGAAAAAAAAAATCAGATTTGATTATCTTGTTAGTCTAGGACCCTTAAATACAGGAAAAATATTTACAAAAGTGGAAAAGGAATCTTTGTCAATGGAATGAAACACTTAGGGGAGCATTTGATGACACATTTCCTTTTTCCTTAAGTTGTTAACAATGATGCATTCATGCTTTATTATTATTTATCTATTTTAAGACTGTTATTTGATGAAAAATGATTGAATGAGTAGTGCTTTTCATAGAAGTTGAATTGAATGATATTTAAATAGCCATAGTCAACATACCTTTTCTATTATGGAATTTCATTTTTTCTCATTCATACATACTTTTTATTATCAGTACGAAACATTTCTTAGTTACCAAAATATACTAAGGGGATTGAAACAAAGTTAAAAGCTCCATACAATGATACCAATGAAAAAAAATTGAATACTCTAACCAGAACACCAAATCATGATATCTGAGGATCCTTATTAAGAATTGTATTGTAGTGGCTACAATGACCCTCCAAAATTTTGCCTTAGCTTCGTTTCAGAGCCTCCCTACCAACCATCCTTACCAACATGTCTTGCATTATCCAAGCACATAGGCTTCAATTGAGTTTTAGTGGCTTACCAGCATATGTTGGTCAACTTGTCCTCCTCCCACCCACAGATTGACATTCTGGCCTAGTCATTTTTCTGGCTGAGGTGCTCACCTAGGAGATTGCACAATTCAGGAGGGGAACCAATCTTCCCTCCAGAAATTTCACAATCCAGCTAGGCTGCCTACTTGGCTCCAAAAACGTGCAATCTAGCCAGGTAGTCTTCCCTTTTGAAAATGTGTAACTCAACCCAACACTAGGCTTCATCTCAGAAAATGCACAATTCTGAGTGACAACCATGGCTTCAGTCCATAAATTGTGGAATGCAAGAGGGACATGCAATAGTGTTTCTCTGTCCATAAGCTACACCATTTTCTTTCCCATGTTTGCAGAATGTTGCATGTGCTCCTAGGTTGACCAGTCCCCTTAAGGACTAAGAACCCTTGATTTGCATGCATGGGATTCTTTTTCCGAAAAATCAAAAAAGAAAAAAGAAAAACATATCCCTAGATTTTAGGGGTTGCATGTCATTGTTGACTGAAACTGTGCATTGCATAGTTTCAATCCTCAGCAGGCTAGGCTAGACTATGCATTGTGCAGTTCTAGCAGTTAGTCAACCTCTTGATAGCCCGAACTATGGCTTGCACATTTTTGGTAGTCAGTCTCCCAGCCTCCTAGTGAAAATTGTGCAATCTTGCTAGTGATTCACCCGAGTATGTTGCATGTTAGTCCTCAAGTTTCTCTTGGTTTTGAATTAACAGATTGCTTTCCATGAGTGTTTCTATGTCTCTAGGTATCACAGGTGTGCATCCACCTCTCAGTAGTTTAGGTACAATGGCCTCCAAGAGAGCAGGGTAAAAGAACATCGTCGAGAGTGCAACTAGAGATGTAGTTGAGCAAGTGTTTATGAGGTTGCCTATCTACGAAGACACCAAGTTGTTCATATAAAATTATATCAAGATGAAATGGCAAGACATCAATGGCACTTTTGCAGGCACATTTGAGGAAAATTTGGAAGACCGTAGGGTCTATGTCAACATTCACAAATCTTGCTTGTACCAGATTGCACGTAGATATCCCACATTTCCATGCGCGGACATGATCCACTGGATTGTCTCGCATACTAATCCAGAGACAATGGTATTGACCAGTTCCATTGGAACACAGCTTGCTACCTTTAGCGCGAAGTACTTTAAGGAGATGTATCACTAGCCACAGTCGTGATCACGATGGAGAAACCCTTCAATAGACCCAGCAACAGTGCAAACTCAATAGATATCTTGAAGAGTTGGGAAAAAGAGCTAGCCAAGTTCAGGACAACACCCAGCCAGGTTTGTAAGGTGAAGATACTGGGGAAGGCATATTAGTGCTTGGTCATCTTTTCATGCTTCTTATATGGCCAAGAGAGCAGAGAGACCTTCTCGCATTGTTGGGTGATCGCGTTGGACCAACTTGCCAGCAGAGGAAGACCTTGCAACTCGTCCGACATGTTGGCTCTCAAGTTGAAGGAATAGGTGATAGAAGCCTGACATCTGCCCAAGGGTCAGAAAGCAAGGATATACATGTCTTCTTACATACTAGATGTAGTCTATGCCCATCAGCAGTTCCCATGCTTGGGTTGGGCATGGACACCTTAGGAAACCTCTTTGCACACTTATTGCAAATTGTTCTCTGAATGTAGCTTTTGTGGAGTTATCATACAGTTTTCAACCACTTTGTCACCCTGGTGTAAAAAATGATATTTGAGTAGGATCCACCTTTCATGTCCCATGTAGCAATGGAGGCATTTATCGATATAGCATATTTGTATTCCTCACCCCTTAACACCTTCATAAGGATGTACAATGCGGAAAAGGCTTAGCATGTTTTTACCGAAGTTCGCTATGGACAAGCTCATCATGCAAGAGGTGTCATATCACATCTCAACAGGGTTGTTAGCAAGACTGCATAGGAAGAAGTCACCTTTGCCCACTCTTCCTTTACGGATCAGGTTGTATGAGATTTGAAATATCAACCATGTTGAGGCCGAGATGGAGGAGTTCAAGAGATTCACCTTTAGCACCAGAAGTTTCAATCTGTATGACTCGCATTGCTTGATGAAGGACCACTCTGCAAGAGTGAAATTTCCTTAGATCCATGGGGCATGTCATTGGCCTAAGGAAGACCCATGGAGATACTACTATCACTTATCCAATCTCAATGAATGGTCATCATAGTTCTAAAGTGGTTAGCAAATCAGAAGGAAGAAGCATCTCAGAGAGCAGCAGAGGGTAGAAGACCTACATGTGATAAAGGAAAAAGGAAGATTGTTGACAATGCAGAGGTAAAGCAAAGCTGCAAGTTCAAAGAAGATCCACTTGTATTGAAAGTAGCTTTGGAGATTGAGGCTAAGAGGCGATAGCGTGGCAAGAGGATCATGTAAAGGCAAAGAGAGAAACAAAGGATGGAGGAAATAGAAAAGGAGTTGCAGTAGTTGAATAGGAAACTCAGGGAAGAACAGGAGCTGCACAAAAGAGAGAAGGAAGCGCAACAGGAATAGGTATAGTAGGAGGTGCATCATGTATAGATTGATCAAACTACACCCATACAGGTTATAGACTCATCCGAGAAGCTGGCACAGAGTAGACAGGGTGAACTGCTGCAGGAGCAAGACTTAGCTCAAAAGGTTAAACATGTGATAGAGTAGATGGACATGAATACGGTTAAGCTAGTTTCAAAGAAGGATATTGACCTCATGCCTCAGAAGCAAGAGGTGACCCCACTGGCTTCACAAAATCTAGAAGCAGAGAAAGTCCTAAGCGATCAAGGAGACACAAAGATCCTTGAAGACAATCTCGAGGTGGAGATGCACAACATATCTTTCGACGAGTCACAACACAAAGTTGTGTAGTCACAAAAAGTGTTCACTCTGGATGTTTACATATCTCCTATAGAGTTTGAAGAACAAGTTATCATATATGATGTGTGCAAGAATGAAACAGCATTGGCCAATGCTACCAAAGCATATGCTAAAGCCATTGTCTCGAGTGTTTGATTCTTGATAGCTGAGAATGAGTGCATGGCTAAGGAGTTACAAGTGGACAAGAAGGGAGGAGAACATGTTACATCATCCGCTAAATCAGAGTTGAAGAGAGAAATACTAAATGAAGTATCGTCCCTCAAGGCAGTCATGTGGATGTGGTATTCCAGATTCATCACTGTGCATAAGTCAGTTGCCCATCTCCATGGTTGGCAGCAACGCTGTGCTAGGAGAGCATGCATCTTGTCAAATCTGCACACTGTTGTTGGTCACATGCAAACATAGGAAATGAGGTATAAAGGAACCCCATTGCATCTACCGAAGATAATGAAGCCAAAGGTGGTAGAGTTGAAGGTGCACATCCGAATTCAGATCTAGAACTATGAGGAACTCCCGCAGCTCATCACCGGTTTGCATGCTTTACATGCATGGGTGTTCAAAAGCATGAGTTTTATTGTGTGCATGCACACAATCCCATCCATTGGCACACTCATCAAGGCAAAGTCAAAGAACCAAGTCCAATTGGAGCTGGACATGTACTTTGATGAGTTGATGTGCATATCCACCAGCGTAGACACTATGCATTAGTATGTTACTGGTCCAACTGCACTCAAGACTATGATGTGCATGTTATCATATGAGTTGGACAGAGGTGCCAAATCAGTGTACCTAAATGCAAAAGAGGCAAGAGTACACTTTCAACATGATGTCACCATTGAACACATGGACAACATAACAAATTACCAAGTTGGCATCAGTTTGCCACAGTCGATCATCACAAGGATGTCGAAGAGTTAGTCTTCCCATAGCTGCCTGAGTCTTAGTAATGTCTTGCATGGCTTACTCAAGACCATTTTTGTCTCATATGGGTACATGTGCAGATTGTAATGTAACATCTTGTAAAAGTGAAAGACCAAGTTTCGATAGTAGAGTGTAATAGTCGTGTAGTAGTTGAAGAGTCATGACGGTAGGTGAAGAGTCACAGAGGTGAATGTTAAGGGCTACCCCACTCTTTGCTATTTATAGAACCTCATAACTCATTTTATAGGCTTTTGGGATCCAAGCTTCCTATAGGTGTATCTTAGAGAAAGCTTGGAGTGTATTGTAACGAGCCTTGGCTTCTACATAGTGCAGAGATAGTATATATCTTTGGAGGAGAAGGTGGCAATGACTGTAATGTTCAATTGTTGGGGCTAGTGGTTGGTCATAGTTGTATGTATGATTAGATCTTTCACTTTCTTAATATAACAGAGCCAACACATTTCATGCATATTTTGTTATTGTATTTCAGTTATCTTGGTTACTCTAATGATATATGTAGTTGTTGTTTACGCATGTATGTACATAATTTTCTATATATGTTTGTATGAATCTTATCGAGATGTGTTATTGGTTTAACCATCACTTTGGATCATTGGCTAACCTACTTTCCAGCTTGTGATGTATCTCTGCTCGTTTGTTCCCTTTCAAGATATGTGTTGTCATAGGATTCTAAGGGTCGCACCCATGCCCCCGTCCATGTGTTAGAGCCATTCATGCACCTTCTTTGACTTGCTGCACATGTCACACCCTTGCTACCAACAAGGACATCTTTCTCACCTCTGCACGCAACCATGGTCAAGACGATATTGTACTACCCACTATTGGGACTCCTACACCATACGGTCTGAGGTCTAGTTGCGACTTCTTACCAGGGAGATCCCCTAAGATGTTTGCTGGTCCAACATAGTCAACAACTTGTAAAAGATTTTATTAAGTATCTTCTCATAGTGGAACATTACTTTAAAAATGTGAAAGTAGACATGGAAAATATGATTGGTAGGACTATAGGTGTCTTTTGGTTATTCTTTGCTTAGCCTCATCCATATTAAAAATGGCTCGTTCATGTTATGTCCTTTGAGTACCTATAAGTACCTTATGCGTCCATGACATTATGCAGGTAATTAAATTCACTATAAAAGGTACCATCTTATGCATTTAAGGGGATTTCTGAAGCCACTCCCCCATCTACCAATCGCAAAATAAATATCTATAATATAAATCTAAAGTAGTAGGAAACATGGGATTAGAACCTTTAGGGTAAAATAAGTTTAAAAGGTTAACTTGTCGAGGCTATGGATGCCTACTGCAAGCGAGTACTGATCTATGATACCACTAGGAAAACCCATCAGAGCTATGGATGGTCGCTGGAAATGGGACATTCTTCCAAAAGAAGTGTAAACCAAACCAGGGCTTTTGTCTACATGTATAATGGTTACTTTATAGTGTTACAATCAAAAGGAAGTATATGTGGATTGAATTCAAAAGGAAAAAATGAAATCCATAAATTTGATGCTAAAGAATGACCTTACGATAACCTTCATACCTCTATCATTGGTTTTTCATACTATATCTAAGATTTAATTATCTTAGAAGTGGGATCTCTGATTACTGAGAATTAATAAAACTCAACTACAAAGCTTATCTATAATACTTGGATAACTATAAGACATTCGGATTTGGTTAGTAATAATTAATTTTTCATTAGTTTATCATTTTTTTTTATAATAATAATCCTCCTAATTTTTTGTCTACAAAGAAGGAGAGCCCCTAAAATTTATAAAAAGTTCCTTTTTCTTGAGCATAAAACTGTTAAGGATTGATAAAATTATGTACAATAAGTGATTTGTAATTTCTTTTATGCTTGGTGTTGTTTTTGTACAATTTTAAGAAATCAAGGAATGACTATTTTCGTTCAATGTTCATCTCATTAGTTCCATCACTTTTTTTTTCAAGTCCATTTTTTTACTAAGAGTCATCTTAGTAGCCCTCCTCACTTCTTTAGTACCTCACCTTCTTTACATGAGGACATGCAAAACCTCAGCATGGGGGAGTGGTTGTTGGGATCATTGGATTCTTTTCATCATATTTAGTTCATTCACTTCAACTTCTTTCAATGGATCATATCAATAGACTCTCTAAAATTAAACCACACAATAATTATTCCAGGCATGTCTCAAAATCCATGGGATAGTAGTTCCAAAATTCAGCTTGAAGTAGCAAAATCCTATATCATCATAAAATATTTAGTCCATTGATCAACTCTTCCTATTCCTCCATATTTTTAAAATTATATAATTAGTGCAAACTATCAAACATAGTTCTAGTCTTATACTAGTTAGACTACTACCATATTGAGCCTCCATACCAGATCATCTTCCACATTTTTATAGTTGGCTACCTATTCAATATGTAACACTGTCCTCCAAAATTTACCCAAGCTAACCAGTCCACTAAGGTAAACATGTTACAAGAGACTACTATGATGTGATTCAACTCCCCATATACATTTTAGGAAGTGGAAATGAAAAAAAGAAATGATTCTGACCTTCCACACATACTATAGAACCTTCAGCAGTGAACCAACCCTTCCAAGTGACCAACCCCTGAGACAACTTGACATTTTACTAAATTGGACCCTAATTCTCTCCCATGACAAGTCAAGCATGCAAATGAGGCCTTCCATTTGCTCCCATAGTAAGGCATGCCAGTGACTGTGAACTTTTTCAGCCAGTTCTATGCCAGCGACCTCGAATTATGAGCCACGTTTTTAAGGATGGGATCCAGGCCACTGCCCATAACTTCATGAAACTTTCAAATATGATAAATAACAATGGAATAAGGCTACTATTGAAATCACTAGTACAAGTAATTGATCTGATGTTGACTATCCATGATAGAAATTTATTCAAACATGTCACAAATATGTAATATATAGGTCATAAAAACATATCTGAGCATAGGGGTCTCATACTTATCTGATATCCATAAAGAAGCATTATTTCCTTATCACAATATCTACATTATCATCTATTAGGTCATATATTCATTGTGTATTCCTTTTCTAATTGAAACATGATGAGGTCTATACATCAAGTTTGTCATAAAAAATACTCATAACCAACTTGAACCAACAGAAATAACAAGGATACAATAGCAATAAAAAATCACATATGAACCGGTACATTTAAACATGAAATAACAAGGATAAGGAGCTCTTATTAATGAATGCATTAGCTAACCAGGTATGGGACTTCCACGAACCACCCAACCATAGATTGGGCTGAACAAAATCTTTCTTTCAGCCAATCACCCCCGTGCCATATTCCAAGCATGAATGTGGGACTCACAACAAAACCAAACCAGGTTTCCTCAGGATTTACTGCAATCCCCACTAGATCAATAGGCCCTAAACATGCATGGATGCCTCCAGATCTCTCCACCTACACCATGAGAAATTTTCCTATCTCCTAGTCTCTAGCCTTTATCATATATCTTGCCATTCACTGGTTGAGGATTCCTAAGCCTAATTAAGAATCCACCCACTAGGATTTACTGTATATTTCGCTATTCACTGGTTGAGGATTCCTAGGCCTGATTGAGAGCACACACTTCTAGGATTTACGATATATCACCTCATTCACTAGTCAAGGACTCCTAGGCCCATCGAGGTACACAAATTTTGGCCTTACCACAATCGCAGCTTCTTCAGTCCAGGGATTCCTAGGCCTTGTGTTCTTCTTCGAAGACCACCTCACTCTGTTTTGAAACCATCCAACAATCTAGCTTAACCAAATAAAAGAGAACCCATTAAACCATGGATATCTGAATAGGGAAAGGAAATGCTGAAAATAATTGTCACACCTGGTAGAACCCATGCCAATAATAGAAAGAGAAACAAATACACACATACATGTACCATGAATGCGAAATATAATGAGGAAATCACACATGAAAATTGATACCTATAAGTAATCCTACTATATCTTCTTGATCCTACTCTTCCTTGCTTGATCTTTTCTTCCCTTTGTCTTCTTTGTCCTTCCTTTTATTTCCTTGTTCCAATGCTAGTGTGCTCCAAGAATTCTCTAAGTGTCCACGAGTGAGAGAGAGAATAGAGAGAGCTCCAAAACTGAATTGACAAAAAGGTACCAACTTACCCTCAAAAGCCTTTTTGTTAGTGAGGCCTATATTTTCTTCAATTTTCTCTTATTTTCTTTCATTTTCCTCCTCACATGCAACCCATGACCTTTCACCTTCCTTTTATCCTAATTTCCATTATTTCCATAATAAAATCCAATTAATGCCTCATGCCTTTCCAAAGCCTTTTCCATTGCCTTTGCCAATTTCTTTAGCCATAATAAACCAAATGAACACCCACGGTAGAAATTTTTACCCAACATTCAGTTTGGAGTATTTGTCCCATGACCTTAGTTATTATTTTTCCTTTATTAAATTTATTACATGGAATTTTGACCAGGGTTGTTATAGAACCCTCCCCCTTGGGAGAACACTGTTATTGGTTTTCAATGACACCTACAACCAATAAGTTTGCTAAGAATAAAACCAAAATGATGCATACCAACATGATAACCATAATGATATGACACCCATACCGCTTATTGGAGCTTTATAACATATCTCATGGTGATATTTACATCCATATACATATGTGCATATACCAAACATCACACAAAACATATACCATACACATTCCCTGACCCAGTGAATAGAGAAGGATGCATAGCCTGCATTTGATCTACCATCTCCCATGTAGCTTCATTAGGCACAAATTTCTTCCACTACACTTTAACTTGATCGATTGCTTGGTTCTAGAGCATGAGCATGTTTGTCTACAATATACACTAAAGTTTCAACTAGAATTCTCCATTTTGATCCACTTGCAATACAGACCATTCAATCATGTGATCAACATATTTAACGTACCTCTTAAGTAATGACACATGAAAAAAATTGTGGACATTCACTATTGGAGACAACGCAAGTCAATAGGCTACTGGTCTAATCCTTTCAAGAATCTCTAAAGGTCCACAAAACCGAGCTATGATCTAATCCTCAAGGAACTCTACATTGGTTTGATGTGGAAATATACCTATTTCCCAACCTGAAACTCCTTAAACAACATGTTTTGATCTACATAACTTTCCTAATTGTCCTGTGCTTCCTTTAACTTCTTCTTGATTACTTGCATTTCTTGTTCCATCTCTTTCAACATGTACAGTCATATCAATACCCTATTCACTCGATCACTCAAAGTGATGGGAGTATTACAATTCCACCCATATAGTGCCTCAAATAGATTCATCCGCAGTGACTCATGATACCCATTGTTATAAGTAAGCTCAACCAATGGAAGGTACTCCTCCCATATCCTCTATTGATGCATCACATACATCCTCAACATGTCCTACACTATCGGATTGGACCTCTCTGTCTGTCCATCTTTCTGTGGATGATAATATGTTCTAAAGGCCAACTATGTCGCCAAACATGTAAACAACTCCTTCCAAAACTTACAATTGAACTTACAATCCCTATTTGACACAATATTCCTTGGAACACCATGCAACCTAACCACATCTTTGATGAAGACATGTTCTACATCCTTAGTTGAATAAGTAGACTTCACTAGAATGAAGTGCGCTACCTTTGTCAACATTTCTAGCACAACCATGATGGAATCATGTTGTATATATGTCCTCATCAAACCTCTGATGAAGTCCATGGAAATGACCTCCCACTTCCACTCTAGAATCATAATCGATTGTAGTAGTCCACCTGGATGCTTACACTCTGCTTTCACCTATTGAAAGTCTAAGCATCTAGCCACAAACTCTGCCACTTCCTTGTTTACATTTGGCCAATGATAAAACTTGTTCATGTTTTCAATGTATTTTGGTATCCTGGGTGACTTGAATACAATTTAGCATGAAATTCTCTCAAGGTAGTCTTCTTTAGCTCACTATCATTCAACACATAGATTGTCCCTAAATATGACCAAAACATCTGTTGTAAGATGATAGTCCACATCTTGATCACATGTACCCTATTGTAACCTGTACGTAAGCTCCATGTACCTATCATCCTATTGTCCTACTTGTAAGATCCCATCTTGTAAATCTGTCCCATAAGAAGTCATATTTTCTATGTGATTCACTTGTACCCTCCTACTAAGAGCATCTGCAACCCTATTCTCGTTACCCTTGATGTACCTGATCTCAAAGTCAAACTCACTAATTGTGGCCAACCATTTAGCTTTTCTGGAATTCAGATTCAGTTGGTCAAATAGATACCTCAATCCATTATGATCACTCATCAATACAAACCTCCTGCCAAGAAGATAGTGCCTCCACATCTTCAATGCATGGATGATCGTTTCCAACTCAAGACCATGTGTTGTATAATTCTACTCATGCTCATTTAATTTTCGTGACTCATAGCACACTACTTGTCCTTCCTGCATTAAGACTCCACCAATTACTCTCTTGCAAGCATTTGTAAACACCAAAAACTCTTTGTCTAGATCTGTAATATTTAAAATTGGATCATTTGTTAATAACTACTTCAATTGCTCAAAATTGGCTGCACATTCCTTCGTCCATTCAAATTTCTTACCTTGCCTTTATAGTGAAGTAATATAATATGTAATGCGGGAGGAGTTCATAACCCTATAATAACCCGCTAGCCCCATAAATTATCTTACCTCGTCCACATTTCTAGGAGTTTCCCACTCCATGATAATCCCTATCTTATGTGGATCTACTACTATGCCTTCCTTGGAAACAACATGTCCCAAGTAATTTACCACTACCTAAAAGAAACTGCATAGGCTAATATTGGCATACAACTAATGCTCTATCATTAATCTCAACACTGTTGTTAAGTGCTTGGCATGCTCTTCCTCATTTTTAGAATATATCAAGATGTCATCATTGAATATAATAACAAACCTGTCCAAATAAGGACGCAATACACTATTCATCAAGCACATAAAAGTAGTTGGATCATTAGTCAAACCAAATGGAACTACAACAAACTCATAATGTCCATACCTAGTCCTGAAAGTAGTCTGGTACATGTCCTCTTCTTTAATGTGTACTCGATGATATCCTGATCTCATATCAATCTTTGAGAACATTGTTTCTCCCTTCAACTAATCAAACAAGTCATCAATCCTTGGAAAAGGATACATGTTCTTGATGGTTACCTTGTCGAACTTGAAATCAATGCATAGCCTAAGAGTACCATCCTTCTTATTTACAAGTAACACTGGTGCACCCCAAGGTGATACACTTGGCCTAATGTATCCTTTTTCAAGCATTTCCTTCAACTGCAACTTCAACTCTACTAACTCTAGAATTCTCATCATGTATGGTGCCTTTGATGTTGGTGTTTCCCCTAGTACCAACTCAATGGAAAATTCCACTTCTCTATGAGACGACAACTCTCAAATTTCTGCTAGAAACACATCCTAAAATTGTTGTAAGATCGCATACCTTCTTAATACCTTTGCATCCTCAACATCCTTACCTTTATCACTGGAAATATGTACCACAAATAACACACACCCTTTTATACAACTGGGATTTCCTTGCATAGTTTTCACCATTCTAACTAGTGTTTCCTTCTTCTTACCCTACAATGTCCTCTGTTCTCCAGTATCATCCAAACACTCAATAGATTTGTCATAACCTTCCACCTTAGTATTATGAAGATACAACCGATCCATACCCAAAAGCATACTATATGATCCCAATGGTAATACATTCAAATGTGTCATTGTAGGCATACCATTCAGCTTGAATGCACAAGCTCTTACCCAATGACGAACTCTTTACTTTGTACTTGTAGCCAACTATACTAACTAAGATTCTACACATGCTTCCTTATTTAAACCACACTTTTCCACAAGGTCAGGACTAACATAGCTATAATTAGATCAAGGGTCAATCAAATTAGAAACAACTTGATTGCAAAGCTTACCATCCATCTTGATAATGGATGCCTGGTGATCTACCTTCTTTTTATCTAATGTTGCACAAATACGATGAATGGTCTTCCTAACATCCCCAATTGTTTGCACCTCCTGTGCACTGTAGATATGAAGCCTATGCCCCTAATTCTATGGATAATCCCTCTTAATATGCTCCTTACCACATGTCGATCACTACAACCATCCTGTACCATCACCTTTATTCTGTTGCCCTCCATGTTGTGACCCTCTACACTTCTTGTAATGTGCAACATTTTCTTTCTCAACTGCATCCTGAGGCCTTGCTCTTTTTGGCTACTATTTACCTTTAGCTTTGTCTTTCCCTTTCCAACCTTGATGAGAATCTATATTTTGTTTTGATTGATCATAACAATGCTTCAATTTCCCAATGGCTTCTTCAAGTGATTGAGGCTCATCATACTCAATATGATCTCTAAGTGCTAATGGAAATCCATTGAAAAATCTCTAAACTTTGGCCTTCTCATTCATAATTTATGATACATACCTCAATAACTCCAAGAACTTAGTTGCATACTCCTCATCTGTCATTGATCCAATCTTTAGCTCATAAAACTCCTTGGCTTTGATGTTGTAGTACCTCTCTAACATGTACTTCTTCCTAAAAGTTCTCTTAAATTCATGCTAGCTGAACTCTTTTGTCCTAATGTCTCTAACTTGCTTCACATCTTCCCACCATATGGTTGTTTTCCCTTTGAGCATGAATATATCTATTCTAGAATTCATATTCTCTATGTATTCATGCAACTCAAAGAATTTCTTCATCCCAAGAAACCATGCTTCTGCATCCTCCAGATTCTTCAAATCTCCATCAAAGGTAGGTGGCTTGCCTTTCTTGAACTCATATAGAAAATATCCCATGTCACTCCTCCTATATGGATGATAATGATGACGATCATGGTGCTTGTTAGAGCCAGAACTAGAATAGAAACTATATCCATCACCTCTCCTATCTGGAGTATCCAAGAACATTCCATCTTGGATCATGTCTTCCCTATCCGACCTATGCCCATGGTGAGATCAACTACCATATACCCCTTTAGTCCAATCGTATTGCCCATGATTGATCATAAGCGGTCCCTATTTCTGAAATTTTGACAAACTTTGAAGAATGATTACATTAAATTCTACTTGTTTCTCTTGTTCCTTAATGAGTCTATCATTATCTTTCTTGAAACTTGTTATGTCTACCTTCAAGCCTCTCAATGTGTTTTTTATCTCAGAATAGTGCCCAACACCACGCTACTCATTTGATCCATAGGGATATTCTTGTGAAATGTATTCTACTATATTGCTATTCATATTTGATGTTCTTCCTACAAGTATACCATGTCAGCTTAAACCAAAACATAACATAATCAACATACCTTAGTATAGTACAGGGGAGGATATCTCATCTGTAAGATCAAATAGATTAGCACGATACATGTATAAACATAATCATATCAGTATATAAACATCATTTCAACCATTTTCTAGTTATCAATGCATGACCATACCAACCACATACCATGACCTCATGCACGACAACTACCACCATGTCAATGTATGCATAACAACATATAAACATTGACATGCATAACTGACATACACTCATGATGACCACATCCAAGAACAACACCATCAACTTTCACATGGTGACATGAATGTGACCATGATGGAAACCATGCATACACCACAAGCACATAGACCAGAAGCATAAAGAACACATATAAAACTACATGTATGCATGACCAACACACTACCCATCTAGTCCAAGGGGTGAACTATTCTCTCATAGCACCTTGTAATGCCCTCCTCCCACATTTATCCAAGCTAACCGGTCGAGTGGGGTAAACATGTGATGAGAGGCTATTATGATGTGAGTCAACTCCCCATGTATAGTTAAGGAAATGGAATCGAAAAAAAATCCATTATGACCTTCCACATATACTATAGAACCTTTAAGAGCCAACCAACCCTTCCAGGTGACCAACCCCTGAGACAACTTGACATTTTATTGATCCGGGCCCTAAGCCACTCCCATGATAAGCCATGCATGTGACTTAGGCCTTCCAGTCTCTCCTATAGCAAGGCATGTCAGTGACTTTGGACCTTTTCAGGAATTTTTGTGCCAGTGACCATGGATTATGAGCCACTTTTCAGGGCTAGGTCTCAGGTCAGTGCCCCTAACTTCATGAAACTTTTAGAAATGATAAATAACAATGGAATAAGTCTACTAATGAAATAACTAGCACAAGTACTTGATTTGATCTCTACTAGCCATGATAAACATTTCATCAAACATGTCACAAATATGTAATCTATAGGTCATAAAAATATATTTGAGCATAGGGGTCTCATACTTATCTAAGATTCATAAAGAATCATTGCTTCCTTATCACAATAGATGCATTATCATCTATTAGGTCATACATTAATTGTACATTCATTTGCTAATCAAAACATGATGAGAGCCATACATCAAAATTTGGTACTAGACATTAGTTTGGCATTTTCCAGAAATATAGCACTAGTCAACAGTTTGGCATTTTCCAGAAATTTCGTAATAGTCAATAGTTTGGCATTCTCTCGAAATTTGGTACGAGTCAACAATTTGGAATTTTCCATAAATTCAGTACTAATCAATAGTTTGGAATTTTCCAGAAATTCGGTACTAGTCAACAAATCGATACTTCCAAGCAACCCATACTTTTCTTGGAAGTAGTTATAACATTCTTCTCCAATATTGGTACCACTAAAAATATTTGTGGGATATGTTGGACTGGACTAATGATATTCAAGATTTGACTTATCTTAATTGAGTCTAAGATTGTATTTTGTATTATCTTTTTGTTTGATTCAATTCAGAACTATATTTGGATAATGATATCTTTAAAAAGAGTCACTAGCAATGTTCTCAAGGTTAGAGAGAGGAAGAGAGAATGAAGCAAGAGAATAGTGATGGTACTGTGTCAAAACGTTTCAAAACTCTGTTTTAATTTGTAGCTTGGAACTATGTTGTGCATACTTTATTGAAGGCTTCTCAATATAATATTTTGGCATATATTTCCTGATTATTGATGTGTTATTAAACAGCTAGTTTACTTTAGTAATTTAGCTTTCCTATGATTGTTAGCGAGGGCCCACCATCGATCTTAGCCAACCCCTGTAAAAGTTAATTTCAATTAGGATTACATGTGCATAGTTATTTTCACTTAGTACAAAGTTGTAATATTCATTTTCCTTTGAGAACGAGATATAGTTAATTGAATGATTGGAATGATTAGATTGCATATATTTTCAATTCGAATTCTGTTTTATTGGGACTTAAAGAACATTGATTTTATCCTGATTTATATTTCATATAGTCCTTTACTATAGGTATTCCCTTGTTTCTTAATTTGCTAGGATAGCAACCTTAACATAGTGAGATCAAGTTTTAATAAGATTTCCTAGCCTTGAGAGTTATATAGATCTTTAATATGGTTCTTGATATATTTCGGTACCAAATTTCTACTCCAAAACTAGCACCAGATCCTAGTACCGAAACACTTGTAGCTTCTAGTTTAGTATTATGGATTTAATTAGAAATATAGGCCTATAGAGGTGTGCTTAGACTAGTTTTATGTTGTAACTCAAAGTTTACGATCCTGATTGATATTTTAATGAAGGGTTATTAATTAGACAATTAAAACACCTAATAGGCATAGGGCGGGCCATGAAACAATTTAGTTCGTAGGGATATTTCCGGAAGTTTATTGTGAAACGCAATGAGAAAGAGTTAGGATGATTCAACATGAGATATCATGGTAGTATAACATTGCGTATCAAATGGAAGCAAGCTTTGTGGAGAGGTATGACACACCGATCCACGTAAACTTGGAGGCAATACCCCATTAGTGTATTTGCAAGGAGATTTAATAAGTTTAAGACCAGAAGTTTGTGCATAAGAGTAGGGTAGTTGAACCCAAAACCAATAGCGGGTTAGAAGCTAGTACAACCATGCCAAGTGTTGATGAGGCATTGATGGGGCTACCACGTGGTTACCAAGTGGTAGGAGGATGTCTAGGGAATGGAAACCTTTGAGAGGCCATAACTCATGATCCAAGTGTTGGATTGGGGTGAAATTTTATATCACCAGAATCATCTCATTGAGACAAATGCGATGATAATGTTCATATAGAATGTTGAAGATATATATCTATATATCTATCTATCTATACATATATATATATATAGCTAGCTAGATAGATAGATAGATAGTGAGTGAGAGAGAGAGAGAGAGAGAGAGAGAGAGAGAGAGAGAGAGAGAGAGAGAGAGAGAGAGAGAGAGAGCGAGCGATACTATCCCATCTCTCTAACTACACAAGGAGGTTTGTATTAGCAATTAAACAATTCACTGGGGTTACGTGGGGTGTTTACATCAAACTACGTTGGCATGGAATTGCACCATATTTGTACTCATGAAATCGCTAAATATGAGGCTCACTCTTATTATTGTGATGCTGCAGTATCACATTTTGGTATAGTGAGGTTCGCATAATGTGGATATTGCTTAGTTGACTCATATTATATACCTTAGTGACTTGAACACCATTACATTTCTCTATTGGCTTTGAGATATTTACTTATATATATGACAATGACAATTAGAGTAACGTTGAAGCTCACACACATTCACAACAATGGATTGTATTTCCTGCGGCATGAATCTATTGGTGGCACACTCTCTCAACATTAACTTGCATTGTAGTTGATTGGTTCTATCTCCTCTATGGTTTGACTTAATTACAAAAGTTCACTCTTCATTATTGTGATTCAATTCTACACCTCTGGTTCAAATTTAGTTCATGAGACTTGCATTTATTGTTGTGGTTTTAGGTTTGATATATGTCCCTGTGGACTCTTAATAACTATTTATTGTGATTTATGATATAGTAGTACTCTAATATATTTGGTATGGAAGTGAATTTGTTACATAATAGTGATATTATGAATAGTGAGTAAGTGATCTAGTTGACAGTATGACAGTGGCATCATAACTACAATGATGATTGTGACAGTGATTTTGAATATGGTCGTGATATATAGCAATAGACCATTTTATGGACATAACAAAGATATTCATGCATATGATAAAATGAATTTTCTTTATGTCAATGAATAATTTAATACATGTAATAATTACCTTAGTGATCTTAATCCTATAATTTATTATGCAGTGATCTTCTCTTGTGAGATAAGATGGTAGTTTTCTTACTCTTGTGATACATATGACAATGTTCTTCTATTACACATTTGATAGAGGTGTTCTATGTTACATATGACAATGATCATGATATGATTTATGTAGCAGTGACCTTGGACAATGCTCTTACTCCATGATAGATTACTACAGGGAACAATATTGATAATGCCACTCTAGATAGTGATGTGATAGTGAATATCTCTCAGACCTATTTCAATTAGTTCACAAATGAAGTTGTGAATTGACTTGGGTTGGCCCTCGGAGTCCTTACGTAATCCATAAATATTGTTATGGATGTACTTTGTATCTTAGTTGAAAATTTGATGAATATCTAATAAAAGAAGAAACTCGTCGGGTTTTCCCCATTATGGGGGTTTGCCATAGTCTCTGACCTAACTCCTGGTGTACCTATTACGTATGATTTTCTTCTACTATCCCTTATTGTTATGCTTCATTTTTTATGTCATTGTTCTATATATATAGTGTCTAATGATGAAATAATTGTAGAATTGAGACTTCTGTGATTTGTCATAGTTATAAGGAGAGCTTCAGCGTAAGTAGAAGTTGGATTCCTGCATTGTCGTCTTAGGGTTTCTTCCTCCCCCCCTCTGTTCTTCTGAGGTGCTTTCTTTGTGTGGGCTTGGTTTTGTCCGTGTGAGTCTGGTATCGCTTATCGCTGACTGCATTGTGTTCTTCCCTTGTTTCTTTGTGTCTTCCGGTCTCTTTTTAACCTCTTCCTGTGCTTTATCTCATGTGTATGTAGAATTTATTAAAATTGAGCAAGATTTATTCGTAATAACAATATTAAATCGAATGACATTTCAATTAACACACTTTTATAGGTTTTATTACTAATTACT
>APFE030301140.1:0-12279 GCA_000404065.3 Pinus taeda | reverse complement strand
TATATATAGGAGTGTGTCAAAATAATACATCGTCCTCGATCATAGGTTGAAAAACACCTTATGATCGGCAAAAATGATAAGTACAAAAAAGCAAAAATGTCACATGTGACTACAATAGTCGATCATTCCATCACTAGTGATGATCTCGATACGAAACCACTGCACGAGCCACCTTTCAAAGGAACCTCCTAAAGGGTCCTGGGACTCCAATCACGTAACGCTGAAGTCGACGAGAGATGTCATCTATACTGGTCTCGGGCATGTCCCCTGTCAGGCACTCTAATTGAATCTCCAGTTCGGCTAAGGTCTCTGCTGATTCGTCCTGTGGGGCTGGAGCCGGTGCAATTGGTTGTCTCCTCTTGTAAGGCCAGAGAGCGGCTGGTTGCCGTGGGCCCACATCTGCATTTGAAACTTTTTACTATCAGTTTTGAGATGATATAAAAACAACTAAAAATTAAATTAGGAAAAATGTTGAAAATGATTTTACCTGCATCATCCCATTGCTCTCCTGGTGAAAGAGCCATGTCTGGGTCTCCACGAAAATCAACCCCAACATAAGGGAAGTCCTGAATAGCAAAGACCTGATTTTCCAACCATTGGAAATACTCAGGTTTGAACCAAACGACCTGAGTCCCCTCATCAGGATGATGGGCCATAACTGCAACCCATCGCATCAGTTTGGGCTCTCGAGGAAGCCCAGCTCCAACTGTAAGCTGCAGTGGGATCAACATCGGAACCTTATCCAGGCCAAAACTCACAACTATAGCTCCATAACCAAAGGTCTTTAGCTGTCCGTTTTTGGCCCTGGTTAGTTGGCCCTTCACATTGGCCAACACAACATCGCACCAGTTGAAAATGGTGCCTCAGAAGCAATCAACTACCATCCGCATCTGGGATCCAGTGGCAACGTGTAGTGCTGCACTGCCGCAGAATTTGGTAACTGTGAATGCTGTAACCATGAGTTCAGGAAGGGATATAGTTTTGATATCTATCCCTTTGTCCCGGTTCTGAACATTGCAAAACTCTAGGCAGAGGCTTTTGACAGATTGGCCACCTGCCCTGGGCCCAAATGGAGTCAAGTGTTCACCCCTCCTGGGCAAACCAGTCAAGAAATATATGTCAGCTAGCTCGATTTAGAGTTGGTGTCCACCAATAAAGAAGCACTAGTCCTGTATACTCCATCTATCAACCAGCCACTGCAAAAATTCCACCTGGGCCCTCATGCAAGGTATGGCCCAGAACATGTACAAGCTAAATGCCTTAAATGCATCGATCAAAGGTTGATGATTCATCGCGGCAAGGTCCACATCCTCGTGCTCCCGTTCTCGCCAATCAAGCATGGTGGATATCCTACAATCAAGTAAAAAGGTGAGTTAGAACATGCAATATTGTTTTCATTGGGTATTTTTTGAGTTAGTTAGGTTTTTGTAAACCTATGTGCGGGGTACGCACCCCTTTGTTAGGGACAGTGTTTGAAGTCTGCACCTTGCCTTCATGGCAGGTGCGTACCCCGACCTTTTTGTCCATTGCAAAAAAGTTGGGGTACGCAGGTGCCCTGTGGTGAACCTGCGGGCCCCCGCGCACGGGTTTCTAAACCTAAAAACCTCCAAAAAACACAAATTAAACCCTAAAAAACAATTTCAAACAAACAAAAATGAAGAGTAGGATGATGTGGATTAATTGGTGGAGACAACGTTCGATTCTGATGGACGGATTTTCCAAAATCTTCGTGGGAAGTTTCTGGTCAAAAGCCCTTTTTTCTCAACCAAATCTCAAATGGTAAAAATGAATGGTAAAAAGTCCTTTTTATAAGTTTTTTGGGTAAATAAAGTCTAAATTTGTTTATATTTCACTTTAAAAAGGTGTTTTTTGCAACATTTTAACCTATTATTAAACATGTATGAGTAATGTTTGAGTTTTTGTTCAGGATAATGGATTTTCAGGCGCAATTAATCATTTTTCAACGAAAAACCATTAGAGTCATCTTTAAGCTCTTTTTTGACTCCTAAAACATGAAAAGATTGCCGAGCTTTTCTTTTTAAGCTCGTTAAAACGAAACTAAAAAGACGATCCTCTTACAGCCCTTTTCTGACCGTAAAAACATGAAAAGATTGCCGAGTTTTTGTCGTTTCAATTTTGATATTGGTCATAAAACGACGTGTTGTTGATCGCTTTTTTACTTTTTTCGGATTAGAGGCACTAATTACGAAAAGTACTCCTTGATCGTAAGAGATCAAGCGGTTCTCTCAAGTATTATTTTATACCTTTTCGGGCTTGGGAGACACAAATTTATGAAAAAGTCAACCCTGGAGTCTCCTTAATTTTTTTTCAGACTCTCTAAAAATGAAAAACGCCGAGTTTCTCCTATACTGGACTCGTTAAATTTCGACAGTAAAGGACCTCTTCAATTAGAAACAGGAATGGACCACTCTTTCTTAGGGTTCAAATTTAAACTAAGTTGGACTCATCCGAAGGATGAGCTTATAATCAAGCATATGTTATCCTCCTCAAGCTTGTAAAAAATAAAGAGGTACTTGCTAGAAATGGTGGGGGAAAAAGAGAGAAAAATGAACCTGTTTGTTATACTTTGTAACCACTCTTGAACACGACACATTCATTCTCCTGGGTTGGGAAATCCTTTACCTAACAGTTGATCAAACCACATTGAAAGTCTTCAGCCGATTTCTGGGTATTAACTTTGGGTCAATCGTCACCAAACCATCTGTTGTGTCATTATGTATTCAAGAGGTCTGTGCGAATAAGCCATTCATCTACAAAAATATCTTCCATTCCATCTTGACAATCCCTGAGTCAGTCCTTGCAACTAAATTTCTTCAAACTTGATCTATGATTTCGTGTCGTGGGCTTGCCTACGACGGATAGCTTTCTATTGATTTCAGCTCTTTATCTAGAAAGATGATCTAGAAATTGCCAGTACCCTGGGATCTGCATGCCTGAATGGTAGGTTTCTCGTCTTCAACGACAGGTTGCATCATTGACCTTCGATTGAAGGATTCCATGACATGTTCGACATCAATACATCTAATCACATCTCATGGATTGTACTGAGTACTTTGAGAGCCATTTTCATTATTGGTGGTTTCTCTCACACTTGTTAACAGTTTACATCATCAATTGGTAATCAAGTGGTTTCTACCATGTTCGACTTCGACACATTTATTCACATGGATAGAATCGTACTATTTCGGGGAGTAGAAATGAAGACCCTGGATCTAGTTTCCACCATCCAGGCTGTGAGGAATTTTGTATTCATTATGTTGTAGACTATTCATAAATAGATGGCAGCGTCCATACTATGTCTACATGTGTCTATACTTATGATGTATTACAAGATCATTCCTATATCAGAGCAGTAGTTAGTTTTCTAGTCAGTTTTCAGTTTCCTAGTCAGTTTTGATCTGAGTATGGGAATGCTTACCTCAACGATGATATGATCTCATATATATATTTCTACACTTGAATGTTTTTACAAGTTCCAACCGGGCTCTTCGCAAGATAAACCTCAAAATGATAAAGTACTTCACTCTTCTTAAATGATAAATGAAATCCTCATATACTACAGACTTCGCACTTTAGGGGGCAATCTGTTACACAAAAATATCGTCACCATGATTATTTGCAGTCAGTATGGGTCTATCATCACCTATACTAGCCTCCTAAGCAAGTCTCAGACCTTAACTCTTCATGTCAAGCTTTGCAAAAGAGAGAAAGACTTTGAAAATCAATATCACTCTGGTTCCGCACTTTCTCCTGCTTTTACCTGCGAACCCGCATCCATTGTTCATAATACCTGCGTACCTACACGCTCTGTCTGTAAAGGGGTGGGTGCATACCAATGTGAAAGTCAAAAATGCGCAATTTTATCCTAGAAAACTCACTTTTGGGTTAATTCTCGATGTTTCTAGAAGGATTTTGACGTGGATTGTTCGCTCCAAAGTTTTTCGTGCATCCCAAAAGAGAAGGAGCTAATCCCTTGACAGGAGGAGCTATCCCTTTGAAGGAGGGCTTTATCCCTTTGAAGGAGGACCTAGTAACTTCCCTCCATTGCACTATAAATTAAGGAATTGGGTCAGTTGCTAGAGAGGTTAGAAGCTGAACATTTTGAGGGGAAATGCTGATGGAATTGGGACTTCCTAGTTAAACTTGAGAGGAGATATCACATACCTTTTGGTTTCATTGGGAAGTGAGTGAAACTTGTCAAAGTAGAGGAGACTTCTTTGTTGGACACCTAATCCTAAATGGGTTAGTGTGGAAGCCAAATGGACAAAGCAGTCCAAGGGACCTTGGGATGTGAATCCCAACGGTCACCAAATGTACTACAAATGTATATCAAATTGTTAATAAAATTGTAATGCATGCTTTATCATTGATACCTTTCTCTCTCCCCATGTTTGTTTAACATGGTATTAGAGAGGGCGTACTCCTGCCCTGCATAATTTCTTTGAACCATTTGTTTTATGGTCTTTATGAGTAGGTCCTATTTTAGTATTCTTGCCCTTGCAACTCCTTTCTGCTATCTTCTCTGTAGTCTGTTTCTTGACAAGAATCTGTCCTGCGATGCATAATCTCTTGCAATTTGAAAATTTATTGTTGGATATTTTTTTTGGGGTCGTCTTCGCTGTTTTAGTGGAAAACTGCATTTTGTTAGCTGCGTTGTACTGAGTGGTGATTTAATATTTGACTTGTGTGTCAGACTGTGTAAATAGTGTGACTGAACCACCGTTGGCATTGTATAGTATAACAACGCTACTCTCTCCAGACTGGTCATATGCTCCAAAACGCCATCCTCTCACTCGGCTTCATCAACGGAAGCTGGAGAGCCACCTTGCTGTTCCTGGTTATTTTTAAACTAAAATCATAACAACTTCTGGTCCATATCTGCTCCTATTTCATTGATGTGTAGAGAAACGCTCCTTCACTCAGCGCTATCTGTGCCATTCTTTACCTGCGCCCTCTGTCTTTTACAATCCTGACCCTTGAAATTAGACCTGCACTCTCTGTCTGACATTTATCTGACATGGGAACGTTTGCAGACCTGGTTTGAAACATTTGCGCTGGCATGCTGGTCATCCTGACCTGAGGATTCTTTTCATTTGGGCTTGTATCCTTTTATGGGCACTATTGCATGAACAGATCAAATCTTTTTTGAAATACATGAGGGATGGCCTGGGATACGCTCCTTCAACATTATCTTTTGCATTGGTTGCTTCTTTTTCATTGATGGCTTCTTTCATATGCCTCTCTATCTGTCCTCTTTTGTCAGAACGAATGTTATTTAAATCTCAAGTCAAAGAAGAAGATCGGCGAACGAATGAATGAAATTCGATGTCACGAATGAATAAAGGTAGACCCGTGGATGGACATCCTTGGAGATATACATGGGAGAGCGGTAACAGTGATAGAAGATCGGTGAACAAATGAATGAAATTCAATGTCACGAATGAATAAAGGTCAACCCGCGGATGGACATCCTTGGAGATAGAAATGGCAGAGAAGTAACAGTGATATTGGTTACAACCGTAATTGAAAGGAGAACCGAACAAAACTTGAGAACGGGCGGAAAGAAATCGAGTGGCTACTTACACAGGTGAGGCTGAGGCAAAGGCGCTTGGAACATGAAATCAGTTCCAGCAATGAATGCCAAGAAGCAACACCCATCAAGAAATGCGAGGCATGCGAATTGGCAGACTTAGAAGATAAATCAGAGAAGGAAAGCAATAGCAGTTACAGAGTTTCAAAGAGATTGAAGACACGCCAAGCAGTAGATCAGAAACAGGAAATTAAAGACGAAGGATTGAGCTCTGCGAAATTCAATGTGTTCTATGTATTAAAAAAAATGTGAGTCTCTATGTTGTGCATTCAAATCCCTTGGAACTATGTTGAACATCCTATTCGAGCACTGGTTCATTGGTTCTACTGTGCGTTGAAGGTGTATGAAGAGACTCGACTGTAAAAGGCGCAGTGTTGCACATGAAAGAACTTTTGACTTGTAAAAGGAGCATTGTGGTCACTGTGCGCTTTTAAACAAAAGTCTAGTTTGAAGATCGTGCATTGCAAATGCTTCTGCATATGGTGCATTCTCCTGCAATGAGTTCAATATTTGTGTTAATTCATTTGTGAAAGCACAGTGTATTGTGGTTTGTGCTGGTCAATAACATGTGTTGACTGCATATTCTACCAAAACCATATATACAAGTCAATCTAAATTTTATGTGCTCCTAGCTCTGCGTTAACACATGTTTTGAAGATCATGACCTTTTTTGATGGTTGCGTGTTGGTATTGAATTATGTATTATGTGCGCCGCCTTGATTGAAAAGGATGATAGTGTTGACTGTGTGTGGATAATTTGTGTGGGCGATGGGATGAATAAGGACGTCCAAGAGGATATACATAGTTTGTTGTCTGCTAATGTTTTAATAGCCCATCGACAGACATCACCATCTAGCTA
The DNA here is from genome assembly GCA_000404065.3 of Pinus taeda. Lineage (NCBI taxonomy): Eukaryota > Viridiplantae > Streptophyta > Pinopsida > Pinales > Pinaceae > Pinus > Pinus taeda. The sequence goes on along the minus strand of APFE030301140.1, from coordinate 5,809 downwards.
GTGAAGATGCCCGAAGTCATAATCAAACATGCAGATTGTTTGAGGGTCACAAGTCGTGTTGGGCCTATGGAGCCTGGATTATATGGTGGTCATAGCTAACATTTGTTTTGACGGGTTTTAAATTATAAGGTCATTTGACATGGTTTTGCATTTGCCAGAGGCAATATTATTTGTCATTTAACACAGGACATCCTACACTTTCAGATTTCATTTTGAAATGGTTTTTGTTTCATATCAAACCTCTTAGTTGTTTTTCCCTTCCACTGCGGCCTGTAGCAGTCCAACTATACATTTGGATTTTATATATACTGTGTATTGATTAAAATCTTGTGAGGGCATTGAAATACATTGGTCCCTTTATGTCAAGCACTGTGTACATCAATTGAAATAGCCCTGGAAGATTTTGTTGATTAAAGCGTTAAACAATCCTGGAAGAACGTGAACAATGCTGTGTATAGACGGTTGTGGCTGGCGAATGGTGTGGTTCGATTCATAGTCAAAATAAAAGGTCTCCATACGTTTAATTCCAGAAATGGATTTTTTGAAGGAGAATTTGTATATTGCTCCTCCTGTTGTTCTTTAAGTTGAAATTTCGGGGCATTAGAATCAGTTCCTTGATCAGCATTATGAAGTGAATTTGAAGCAATTTTGAAGACATTTTTGGCAGTCATTCTAGGAGCAGTTTCTTGTAGAGATTTTGGAACAGTTTCGCATGATTTCCATAGCAGCAAGATGCTCTGAAGTTTGAAGTTGAGGACAACACTCATATTCACATTTTTTTGCATTGCTTGACCAGAAATGACCTCTGGAGAAAGTGAATGCAACTTGGTAACATCCAGCCCTTACAAGATCTTGTAGTAAGAGTACAATATTATTTTTCTGTTGCTGTTGCCTCAGTTGTGTTTTTTAAGTGACATTGAAGAAAAATGGCCAGACTTGAAGATGCATTAAAGTTATTGAATATCCTAATTCATTCCACTGTTGATGAGATGGTCAAAGTTAACAAAGAAACTCTCTTTGACATCCAAACCTCTCTACAAACTGCACATGAGAATATTGAGCTTTTGCAGCTTGAGACAAAGCTGCAGCAAGAAGAACTACAGCAATGGAGTCATCTTTCTAAACCTGTTTCTGTTCATAAGATTGAAACAGACTCCCATAAATAGCAAGTTAATAATGCAACAATTGTACATGCAGATGCAGAAACTCAGTCTACACTTCCCAATCCCATCATCAGACCTTGGGAACCGCTTGTCCACAACAAGCACAGAACTGGTCTTGGATATGACAAGGACTTGTCCTTTCATATTCCAGACTATGCAAAGCCCATTCAGTTTCAGAGTGCTGGATTCATTTATGACAGTTCACCTGCTCCTCATGACAGTTCAGCTTCAGCTGTTCCAGACTCTACCCCTCTTCCACAGCAACAACAACAACAGATCGTGAAATGCCAACACTGTGATTGAGTTGGCCATCTGAGAGATCACTGTTTTGATCTTCATCCAAGTAAGCTCTATCATAAAACCAGTCATTCTTCACACAGATGCTTCAGAAATAAACGTCCTGCAAGAAAAAAGATTCATCTAGGATGGATCGCTTCTTGGCAATGGGCATCAACAGCCAAGAAGATATTTCAAACACATGTCAGAACTTGTTCCAGAATATTGAACAGTCTTGCAGTTGAGTTTTCTCCATCTTCTCACCTTGTATCTGACAGGGGGGGGAAATGATGGTCATCTACAAGCTTCAAAGCCACATCAAGCGAGCCTGAGCCACAACCTGCCACACCAGCTTCAGAGTTGTAGCCAGAGACAAAGATGCCTGAACATGCCTTCAGTTGACGATGTGGGACACTTCCTCTAGCAGAAGACTTACAGCTTCTTGCCAGTTTTGGAAGAGTTCCGGAGACAAAGTTGAGAACACTTCCTCTAGCAGAAGACTCCAGCTTCTTGCCAGTTTTGGAAGAGTTCCAGGAATTGCATAAGCATTCCAGATTTGTTGGTCATCCTTAAACCATCACAGGTTGAGACTTTTCTTTTACAGGTTGAAGTTTTACCTTTTATGTGGGGTGAGGCCTCCCTTTTACGGTTGAAGGTTTCCCTCTTTAAAACAATAGGATCACTTCCTCTAGCAGAAAACTTACAGCTTCTTGCCAATTTTGGAAGAGTTCTGGGAACTGCACTAAGCGTTCCAGTGTTGGTGGCTATCCTTAAACCACCGCCCTTTTTACCAACATTTCATAGAGCACATTCAGCCTAGTGCTCCCATGCATTATTGCACATTTTGTATTACAGCTCTTTTCTTGGACTCATACATAACCCTTCGGATTAAGGGGGGGAATGTTGGACACCTAATCCTAAAGGGTTAGTGTGGAAGCCGAATGGACAAGCAGTCCAAGGGACCTTGGGATGTGAATCCCAATGGTCACCATATTGTACTATAAATGTACATCTTTTGTGAATAAAAATCGTACTGAGTGATTTATCTTTCCTATTGTTTTCCTATTTGTTCTCCTGACCATGTCTGTTTAACATTGTGGTTCTTTCCATTGGTCCATCCATCTGACATGATGGAACCTGTTTTGAGCCATGAATCTTTAAACTCAGCCAAATACTCATCAATGGAAGATATCTCTTTTTGCAAAAGAGCTCACCTCAAGTCATGCATACTAGGGCCTTTGAAGCCCTTTCCTGCAGCTATAACAGAGTCTCGCATAGCTTGGTAATAACGTGAGCAAGCAGCATTAAATGGGATATCTGAATCATACCAAAATGGATAGGGTCTGTGTATTGCAGCAGCCCACAAGTCACAGGTCTCACTCCTTTTTACTTGCATCCATTTCCATTCAGAGAAAAAGAATGCAAAGAACCTCACCTTCCAACTAGGTTTTCTCCTGCAAGGGTTTCCCAGATCATATCCTGTCTTATTATGGTTGTGAATGATTGTATTTTTGTTTGTTCTCTACTTTCTGCATTTAATATCTTGCATGCATGAAAACAGTAACTTAATAAATTCATAAGTCTAAGAAAATAACCCTCATAGTATAAATTTTGGATTTTAAGTATAATTCTATCAAATCTGTCATGATGAACTGTGCAGTGGAATATCCATGGTGGTTTACAGATCATTGGAGAAGAAGCAATAGCTTAGAATATGCAGTCATTCAATAAAAGATTCATCATGCACCCGAGTGACTCTTCTAGATAGCTCTTTTACAAAACTGGCAAGCATTGAGGCTAGTAACTCAAATGACTTGATGGATAGGTGTTGACCATATGCAAGCTTCACATCAAAGGCTTTTCTAACATTCTTAAGTTGTAATTTATATGTTAGAGGAGATAAAATCTAGGTAACAGAAAAACAGGGATTTGGTGTTTTGTTAAGAGGGGGTGTTAAGAGTGTTGTAACACCCAACATTATGTTTAGAAGTCATTAATGTTTATGTTACATAAGATGTGTTAGTGACTTGTGACAAACATAATGTATGAACAATATTTAAACTAGAGGTTAGGCGGTCAGTTATGTGTGCTATTAATTTGTCACTTGTGATAATCCATTGAGTGAGATATGTAAGTAGGAATCATCTTCAATTTACAGGCATTATGACTAAAGTTTCCTCTAAATATAGGTAATGTCACCTCTCATTCTTAATTGTATCCTCATGATATGAATACTTGCCCTTAAGGTTCGTGATTATACACTTGTCTTTCTTTTGCCATGTAACGACCAAAAGTCGTATACGCAGTGGAAATATTTAAAATACTTCATAGGCAAATACATCCATCGTAGGATAGTAAGTGTAAATTGTATATTATATAAAGAATTGATGTAGGATGATGATAGACTGAGAATGAGGGTCTGTATAGATAGCCAAGTAAGTACCCTTTCACGAGCAGTTATGTCCTTTAGGGACATACCTTTTCATTAATTGCTAACTAATTAATCATTTAATCTTATTTGTTGTTTTTACATTATTTGTGTTTATTTTTATAAATTTAGTTTGTTACATTGCCTTCCCTTCAAAAAGCTTTGTCCTCAAAGCTTATTGATGAAGGATCGGATCTTTTGTTGTTCAGAATATCTTCTTGTTTCTAAGCTTTCATCTTTGTTGATACAAGACGATATGATGTTTTGAGCGATGGACAGAACTGCCGTACTGAAAACGGATCGAACCATCCTAGATTAATCTTCTGGGGAATCATCTGATCCTTGGAGATGTGTGGTGAACAGTTATCGTATGATTGGATTGAGCTCACTTCGGTGTTCTTAGGAACATAAGTTTGTTGTTTATGTTCTACGTGATATAGAGTTGTAGATTGATTAAGGTGTCTACTCTTGTGATTCGGATGTAGATAAGGAATTTTTCTTGTTTGAACCTTTGTTTTCAAAACCAGCTGGCTCGAAACCGACTCGGCTGAGTTGGTCCGAGCCAGGCCTATAAACTTCAACTCGGCCTTGGAAACAGTTCGGTCGGCCAAGTTAATACCGAACCGGTGGATTTGTCTAACAACTCAGTCGGCTCAGTATTAACCCGACCGGCTTGGCCGAGCCTGCATAACTCGACTGGGTTAGAAACAGCGGCCCAGAAACCTGTAAATCAGCGAAATTTTTTTAATTTGTTTTTTTGGGGGACTCCAAACCTGAATTTGTTTTGTCTATTTTGTCCTTGGGGTCCATTCCTCTCTCTTAAACCCTATTTAACCCACCTAACCCCTCTCATTTTCTCACAGCCATCTCATGCATTTGAGTGAGAATTTCAATGAGAGTTTGTGAGGAGTTGTTGAGTTTGTTTTTGGAGCAACAGTGAGGAGTCTTCGGCAAGCATTGTAGCTGTAGTGAGGAGCTTCTTGGGCAGCCATTTGAAGCAGCATTTGCCATTAAGGAGTTGGTCCCTTGGAGCAAGCTTGAGGAGGCAGTTTGTGTCTGGAGGTATTTTTTTTCACTTGTAAAAATCTGTTTTTGCCTATTAAATTTTATGTGCAAATCTGGAAATCCTAAAGAGTGTTTCTTGTGAAAGAAATGAACATTGAATCAATGCTTTTTTTTGTTTTCTTTTTCAAATTTTTTGCTTTCATTTGCAAGTCAAAAAATGGCACTTAGAGTGAAAGATGTTGCTTGGGCATATGTTGAAATGGTTGATAGTCAAATGCATTGCAAATTTTGCGATAAGAAAATTAAGGAAAGTTCTAGGGGCATTAATAGGCTGACACAACACTTGGTGGGGATTAGAGACCAAATTACTCCATGTACCTCACAAGAAATTAGGGAGATTAGGAAGGATTTGTTAGCCAGCTTTGAGAAGTTTAAAGAAGATAAGGCTAGGCAAAAAGAGTTAGAGGCTGAAATTGGGAGGAAGAGGAATATACAAAAAATGCTAGCTACCAACCCCCATTTTGATTTTGAGGGTTCTTCCTCTATCCCTTGTATTGATGCATCCAACCCCTCCCGATATGTTCCTCCCTCTTTTGAGTCTATTCAAGAAAAGGGCAAGGGTAAAATGAAAAAGGGTGATATGAATATCAAAATTTATTTCACTCCCTCCTCTCCATCAGATGCACATGGTCCTCAAGCTAGTAAAAGTCATTTGCAGCCCACTTTAGATGACCATTGGAAGAAAGAATTGAGGGAGATTGCTTGTGATTACATAGCTAGATGGTGGTATGATGTTGATATCCCCTTCAATGCTTCTCGTTCACCATATTATGAGCCTATGTTTGATGCAATACATGCTGCTGGAAAAGGCTTCAAAGGCCCTACTATGCATGAGCTAAGGGGGTATCGTTTGCAGAAAGAAATTGCCTCCATTAAT
>APFE030301137.1:0-10090 GCA_000404065.3 Pinus taeda | reverse complement strand
TTGAAAATACGCTGCTTTACCTTGTTTCGTTTCTTCACTGTTGCTAACAAAACTTATAGCTTGTTGACTTTAATGTAAAACACTGTCTATACCAAGAAAGTGGGAAAGTCTCTTATCATTCTTGTTCTTCATGTTGATGATCTTATCCTTACTAGTAGTGATCCCAACCTTATACACCATGTGAAGTCCAGCCTTAAAAAGCAGTTTGAAATGACAGACTTAGGACACTTGCATTATTTTCTTGGTCTTCAAGTCTTGCAATCCAAGGAAGGTATTTCCCTTTCCCAGTCCAAGTATGCCTGTGATCTTCTACGCCACTTTCACATGGAAGATTGTAAGCCAACCCCTTCTCCCGTTCAGTGTGGAACCAAACTTTCAGTCACTTGTACTTCCCCTGAAGTTGATGCTACCTTATACCATCAGCTTGTAGGAAAACTTCTGTATCTGACCCATACCCAACCTGATCTTTCCTTTGTTATTGGTCTTATTGCTCGGTTTATGCAAAACCCACATGAAGTCATTGGAAAGCAGCTAAAAGAATCCTTCGTTATGTTTGAGGTATAGTTCAGTTTGGGATTCATTACAGTGCAGAAGCATCTCCTCTATTGGTTGGTTTAATTGATTCCGATTGGGCTGGTGACCATGATGATCGGAAGTCTACTGCAGGTTATGTCTTCACTTTTGGTTCTGGACCTATTACATGGGCTTGCAAGAAACAAAATGCCATTTCTCTTTATTCAGCAGAAGTAGAGTATTGTGGCGTTGTAGAAGCTAGTAAGGAAACCCTGTGGCTTCGTTAGATCCTGTTAGAGTTTGGCTTTCAATAGCAACGTCCGACTACACTTTGGTGTGATAATCAAAGTGCCATTCAACTATGCAAAGATCTAGTCCAACATCAGAGTAGCAAACACATTGAACTACACATGCACTTCATTTGAAAGCTCATTCATGACCATGTTCTTGAAGTGCAATATTGTTCAACCGATGATCAAGTTGCAGACATCTTTACAAAGGCTCTCACAGAGGCGAAGTCTACTAAACTTCGATTTATGGTTGGAGTTTAGGAAGTTGTCACTAAGGGGGGATAGGCTCTAATGTCTCTTTCCTTCTCCTATTGTGTCATATTTGTACATCCTTCAATCCAATCCCAAGTTGTTCTTAAGGGGGGATGTTAGGATATTCCGACACATAGGAAATAGTTAAGTATAACTTGGTCTAGTGTAGAGTTAGGTAAAGTGTGTTTCTTTACTATGTACTTTTGTAACTTACAATCCGACGGTCACGATATGTTCTAGACATGAAGTGATTTGACGTTTAATTCTCTGCTCAGTATTACCGACACTTGATCCGTGGCTTAACACCCGATTGGTCCATGATCTCTATTTAAAGAGCATGGAGGGTCATTTGTAAGGTGACCGTTCATGAGAGAAGCTTATGTAAATTTTCTTTCTTTTACATTAATAAATTGCCTGAAGTGGCCGCGTTGGCTTAGGTCGTAGACTGTTTCTCTCTTTGAGGGTTTTAACCACATCAAGAACACTGGTGTATTGATCTGTGATCTGTTTGTGAGCGGTGTCTTTTGGTGTTCTATTTGAGGAACTTACCCTGTAAATTTGTACAGTATTTGTAACAATAAAATGTAAAAGGATGATGAATGTTACAATGAGGACCTGCACATATACCTAGGCAGGTGTCCTTTCATGACTGGGCATGTCTTTTAGACATGCCTTTTGATTTAACTTAATGACTCTCTAACATAATCAATATTTGATTATTTATTATTTACATTATTTATATTCATTTTATTTTACGTAATTTATATTCATAACATAAACTCACAAGAAATGCAAATTGTGACAATAGCAATGTAACCACTTATCCAATAGCCAATTTCTTTAGGCAATGATAACAATGAGAAACACAAGTATTCCAATGTAACCAATGTCACAAAATGCTAGCAATCCTTTAGACAATACAATGTGCTAATGCTTTTCAATGTCAATGAAAGGAAGAGAGCAAAACATTCTCTAATTTGATAACCAATGACATGTAAAAATACTTGCAATTAGAAATACTAAATGATGTTACTCTTTAATTGATGTTAATGACTTTAAAAGAGCAAGAACATACCTGTAAGGGCAACAAGTGTATCTTATGCAAGAAATACCAATTCAGTGCAAGGATACCAATTATCATTTAGAGCATTTATCTTGAGAGTATGGACTTAATGAGCACACATATATTTTGTCACTTAGATGAGATTACTAATAGTGAACTGCTTCTGAATGCAAGAATGCAATAGATGGATGCAAGAGACCAATGATCATAGCAGTAAATCAAAATCAGCGAGACACCGAGCAATGTGTAAGTCCAACAATGCAAATGACTTTCCAATGAGATAATAGGACTGTTAATTATTTTTATGCCACTGTTATGTCTTATGCCACTGCAAAAAATGTATCTTGAGGCTGCACATGAATCAATGATGAGAAAAGAGGGTTAAGGAGGCAAAGCACTAGGCCTAGTGGCCTTGTTGGTGACTAGCTTGACTTCTAGGGATCCTCCAATGAGTGTGACCACCTGCAACTACAAATGTTAACTCCAAAACCACTTAAAAACACTTGCAAAACAAAATGTCAGTCCAAAAATACCAATGCTTATGATCAATAGGAGACAAGGAGGGATGGACTAAGCTAAGAGATGACAATGATGAGGCAAGGAGGCTTGGATAAGGCCTTGGATTAGAGGGACAAGGGCTAGAGGGACTGCAACAAGGATGGGAGAGGCCCTTAGGGCTTGCAGTGGCTAAGGGAAGGCCCAACTAGGGTTGCAGTCAAGGAAGGAAAGGCCTAATGGCCTGTGACACTCAAAGAGAAGCCTCCTAGAGGCTGCTACGAAGGTGAGAAGCCCTTTAGGGCTCTCGACAAAGGGAGAAGGGGCCACAACACAAGGAAACAAGGCCTAGAAAGGCACTACGGCCCACTAAAATGATGAGGTGAGTTTTGCCGCAAGGGAGATGGGAGGCTTTATGGCTCACGATAGGTGATAAAAAGAACTCGGCTAGGCCTATAAGGCCTCACAAATATTTCAGACCCCTGCAAAACAAAGCAAGTTAGTAAAAACACGAATTTTTTTATAGCGAAAACCTCAAAAATTACCTTGTAGGGCCTGCGACCCTCCTTCTTGTCTGAGCGTTGAGGTTATAGGGCTTGGGAGGCTAGATCTAGGCCTCTAGGGCTTAGATCAACCCTTCTCTTTGGAACAAATTTGACAAATAGGCTAGAAGACCCCTTTTGGAAGTGAAAACCCCTTGAAACCCTATCCTTAGGGCTAGTTCCTCCACAAAAGAATTCGATCTCCTTTGATGGCTTGAGAAAATCACCTGTACAAATGAAGAAAAATTTCCAAAACCCTAATACATACAAAAAATCACAAAAATCCCAAATCCCCAAGTTGCTACAAAAATAAAATGAGGGTTAGATTTAAAATTATTTTACAAATATTCACAATATTCACAATATTTTAATATTTTATCTCATTAACCGATTAAAATCTTTATAGCACAAAATTAGATTTTTTTGAGATTTTAGAATAAATAACATGGATGAATAATTCCGAAAAATTTACTGGCCAAAACCCTCCCGCAAAATAATTCGTCAAAATGAAAGCCCAAAGCTCAAACAAGGTTGATCCTTCCCCACAATTTGTGAACACTGAGTCCAAGGGCTAGTGTATATGTAGATCTCTATTTAATATTGAAAATAACTATTAGAGCATGGATTGAATCAGATCATCTAAGGTAAAATAACTGTACCAATAGAATGTTCTTATCGCCGACAAGTGAAATAACAATTATAAAATTTAGCACAATATAGAGCATGAAAAGTAAAATACTAGCACATACCATAGATCAACATATAGAAGAACACCATGAACTGAAACCCCAAAGTCTTTCTATTATGCGAAAAATAATTCTAGCAGAGCAAGACTCAACACATGCGTTACAAAATTACATCATCCAAGACCATCATAAGATGCTTCATAGGAGCAAAATAGCTTCCTTATATAGAGAATGAGAGAGAAAGAAACCCCTCCGCGTGGAAATAATTACTAGTTGGCTTGATCCTTGTCAAAATAATCTCATTTGTCGAAAATATCTTGATCTTCTTCTAATCTCCACCGCCAATTTCTTATTTTTAAAGAAAAATCAATTTTCTCTTAAAAACCATTTTTTATTTATCCAGAAATTAATATTTTGGACCAATATCCTAAAAAATTTGACTTTGACTTAACCACCAAGGTCCAAGGGGTCAAATTTTCTTAAAATATCCATTTTTCCCTTGGTGGAGGACCTCCAAAAATTAATTTCTTTTTGACCCACGAATTTTTGATTATTTTTCACTTAGAGAGAATTTAATTATTCTCTAAATATTTTTTGACTGAAAATTAATTAATTTTTTGGTTTAGGTATTTAATTTTGCCAGAAAAATTAATTAATTGACTTGAGGTGATTAATAATTTTTCCACCCTCAGATATTTTAGCCATGGTGTCTAACTATGAGTAACCATGCACTAAATATTTTTTACATCAAATTATTACAATATCAACCCTTAAGGGGAAAACACATTCAGACATAGACCCTCAAGAGATTACCCAATTTTGCGACACAATATGATCTAGTATGAAACCAAGTGTGTTTATAATAAATAATCTAGCCACGGTGTCTAATTATGAGTGACCATGCACTAAAATTATTCCTAAACACACTGTTACATAGACTCGATAAACACTAGGACTCACCTAAGATATTGGCAACAAATTCCACCCTAACTTTAGGTTTATTGTTGGAAGAAAAGCTCTGCCAATTATCCGTGTTTACAAACACACATAATTTGGGAAGGTTAAAACACTTCCTAGGATGGAATCTCTTGACAAAAATCATAGGCTTACATAGGTGCAATTACATTACTCAATGGTCATACTAGCATCATTTACAATAAATTTTGCAGAAATTGGGTTTATAATGATATAACTGGAAGTTGCATGATGACATTGATTCGAAATTTTTTGATCTGCTGCTTTGTACTTTGTTTCTTGGACTGTTGACAAAGTGTGGTCAATAGGTAGGAGGGCCTATGTTGCATAGCTTGCAAGGTTTGAGGGTTGTGATAGCCCCTGTAAAAGGCCACAAAGTACTAAGGTGTCCAAGAGCTGTGGCAACCCTAGTTGTGGGCAACAAACAAGTTTTGTGTTGTGGAGAGTCCTGGTATTAGGTCAACGTATATTTGGAGTTGGCTAGGAGTTGCTGGCAGTGTCTTGGTGGTGGCTAGAGCAGCCAAGAAGATATTTGTGAAGGAAGAAAATTTGTGAAGACTATCCTAGAAGAAGACTAGTTGAAGCAGACCAAGGTAATGAAGTAGGCAATAGTGCAAAGAGTTGATGTGTAGCAAATCAAATCTAAGAAACCAACCGAAAGCTAATTCAAGTTGAAGGGAAAAAAGTTAAGGTGTACAGGGCATGTGGTTGTGGTTGGGTTTGAAGGTGCAAACTTAAGGATTGCATGGTTGGGTGATCGTCCATTGAAGTATTTGTTGAGGACTAGAAATGATTGATGACAGGTCTAAGGAACAAATTGAAGAAGTAAGTAGGTGCCTATTAATTTGCTGAGTTGGTGCTCAGCTAGGAGATTGGAGTCTCTTGTAGGTTGGTGCCTACATTTGCTGAGTTGGTGCTCAACTAGGGGAATGAAATCTCCTATAGGTTGGTGCTTACTAAAATTGTAAATTGGTTCTTACATTGTACGAGGAAGTTTAAAAAATATTTACAAAGAAAAATTGTAGAAATGTTTCTTATGTAAAGCTCTGTGTTTCATGGTTTGTGTGTGTCAAATGTTTTAAAAGATAACAAGAGGTAAAACTAATGAAATATTGATTCACCCCCTGTCTCAATATTTCCAACATTGATGCTTTTCATTCAAAATTGCCCTAACTTCCTCGATGGAATTTAGAAGCATACAACCTGCTTCTCCTTTGGTTACATATTTGCTAGGATAATTTTCAGCCTCATTGTCTCTTTGACAACCCTATCTCTGTATTCTTGCTTGACTATTTGCCTTAATTTCAAATGCATGCTTTGATACCAACATGTAGTGTTCTTTTGTACAAAATGGCACTACTTATGCAATCTATATAACTAATTGAAAACAATAGTAGGAAATATAATGGCAGTAAATCTCAAATGAAAGCACCAAAGAGCCAAAAGTACAAAATATAATTGGGCCATGTACAAATCTAAGTGGATTACACCTATTTGGAGGAAGATCTTTTTAGTGAGAACTTTGTTACTTAGATTGTTGAAGTAAAAAGTCATAAAAGGGGAAGAACCCCCATCATACAAAAGAGAAAGAAATCCTAACTCGAAGCTCAAGTTATTGATAGGAATAACTAAGCCTTGTTACCCCTCAAGTCAGTAGGGGTATATATAGATTTTTGCAGCATCTTTCACTACCCTTGTAAGCTCAAAGTCACAAGTCAAAAATCTTGTAACAACTAATTCGAGGCCTTGTATTATGTGTCATACATTAGTGCCCCGTATTAGACGATTCTCATACATGGCAATCTCACACAAAAAACAATGTATGTTTCCCAAGGCCCTTCACATTTCCCAATGCAAGTGGCCGTGGAAGTCAAAAAGTCAACTTGGCCTCATTTCATTGAGCTTGATTGAGAGGATGATAGGCCTTGTAGAATTTTTTTGATTAGTGAATGTAGTGGGAAGTTACAATTGGTCAAAGTTGGTCAGTAGGTACAAATAGGTTTCTAGGTGTCATAACAGGGGTAGATCTTAGCATAATTTGACATGCAATACATCAAAATTGGTTTACAAAAGAAGAGGAACGAAGCCCACATTTCAGTTTCTCCAAATTCCCAAGGGCATTAGAGATCCATCAGGTGGGCGCGATGACATGCAAGGGGCAATGATGATGTGGCAACATAGGGCATTATTTGGTCAATTGAAGCAAGATCCAAATGAAATTAGGCCAAGTTACAACAAATTGAGGTGGAAGAATTAGCAAATTCATCAAGGCGTTGGAGATCTCAAGCAAGGGTGGCGAAGTTGATTTACTACTAGTCGTTTAAGTCAAAAAATATTTGTCAGACTAGCTGTTATGGATAGTTAATTCAATGTTGTTGCATCATTGGATCATTCTCCAATTTCCAAACCATAAACAAAGTGTTAAAATTGGAAACTAGGGCCAAACTCCACATGGGTCATCTTATTTATGAAAACTGATATTTTTATTAGATTCCTCTCTCGGAGAGGTGTAGGTTTGATCTAAAGATCATCTGATTCTGACATGTACAAATGAAGCTATTAATTTATTTATATTATGTACAAATTGTCAAGGTCGGCCAGCAAGCAAAATAGGCACTCAGGCCCCCAATTCATCCTCAACTTTGCATATAAAAAGGAGACCTTAAGTCATTTTCACCATCATCTCATCACACATATCTCTCTCTCCTCTTGTGATTGGGCACACTATTTGAGGCAATCTTCTCTCTCTCCACACATGTGAACTAGGGTTTCTGTTTGCTGCGTTGACCAACGTTGATCGAGCTGTTGGGAGGTTGCTTGACTATGTTGACTTGATGCGTTAACTTCCTTTTGACTTCGGTTTGGGTGAGGAATCTCTATCTAAGCAGCCCACAATTCTGGGCACAAAAGTCGAGGAGTTTTGACCAACATTGACTGTGGTTAGGGCTGACTGCAAGTTGATTGTTTGACTAGACTTTGATTGTGCATAATTCAACTGTTTTGAGGGCTATTTCATCATGCTGTTTGGAGGTCGAAGTTGACTGAAGTTGACCGAATCTTTGAGGGTCAAATTTCCCTGTTGACCATCGTTGACTTTTCTGGTTAGGGCTCTTTTGCTGCTGTTATAAATTATCAGAATTTGTAAATTGTACTATCTCTCTCTGTTGAACTATTGAAGACTAAAAGAAGATTTTATCAAGGGTTTCCCCACATTGGGGTTTGTCCCTGGGTAGTGCCACATCTTGTGTCCTCTTGTCTTGGCTTGTTTTCTACTGTTTATGTTTATGTTCTATCAGCATTTACTTACATGTTTATCTGATTGCTAAACTTGAATTAATATTGGGCTCATAAAGAAATTGAAGTAAAATTGCTCTAAAGCATAGAACATACCATTGTTGCCTAAAATTAACATGGAATCAGAGCTGAGGTGAAGACAAATCCCAAGCAAGAGTGAAAGAGAAATCACCAAAGATAGTTGGACAAGGACAAAAGGCTCAATGGGTTCCTCATCCTACTTCCTGGCTGAAGACAAGCTCCATGATAAATCTGACTATCATGGATGGAAGATGTCTCTTGATTTGACCTTGGAAGAGAAGGAACTGATGGATTATGTGCAGGGCAAAATCCTCGAGCCTCCTTCAAATACATCGGCTGCTGCAAAGACTAAGTACAATAAGGTTGCAGTCAAAGCGAAGAAGATTATCAGGGATTCCATTGACAAGCATTTGGTGGCCTATATCTTTGAATTGAAGACCTCCAAGTAGAATTATGATAGGTTGGTTGACATGTTCAAGGTTAGTAATGCTAATCAAATTCTCTTTCTCAAAAATAAGTCGAAGGATATTAAGAAGGGCAAGGACGAGGACATTCAATCCTATTTCTTGAGGATCACTGAGATCAAGAATGATCTACTCTCATTTGGAGAAGTCATTCCTGATAGGGAACTTACTCTCACCACCCTTGGAGGACTCCCACCTGAGTGGTATGTATTTAGAACCACTATACTCAGCAATGATCGAATTCCAGGGTTTGAAGAATTAATGTTGAGATGCATTCAAGAAGAAACAAGAATGGTGGAGCAAGAAATGCCTTCTAATAGAAGCAACCCCACCGCATTCTCCGCTCATGCCAAAAGGAGGAATAATGCAGGGTGTAAAGGTCATTTCCATGGAAATCTTGGATCTAAGGGAGGAAGGAAGGGCAAGTGCTTTGTTTGCAATAAGTTTGGCCACTATGCAAGGGAGTGTCCTAATAAAAGGGATACACCTCGAGATGATGACTATCATAACAAATCCAGGGGAAAATTCAGCGACAACAACAACAACAACGATCAAAGGAATGGTAGGTCCGATGGCAAAGGAAAAAGGAATGTGAGACATCAAGGAAATGGTTGATCCTCCAAGAAATCAAGGAACTTAAGGTATGATGAATCCAATGTTGTTAACAATAAGCAAAAATAGTACTATCTTATATCAGCCCTCTCCACTACCTCTCCTCCGGACACTTTGGGAAATTGGTTGATTGATAGTGGTGCCTCATGGCACTTCACCGGATACAAGGAAGCCCTCTCTAATCTGATAGAAAAGGAGACAAACTTGGATATCATCCTTGGGGACGATGCCACCTATCCCGTGAAGGGAGTAGGGATTGTTACCCTTCAATTGAATCAAGGTAACACTATTTATTTGCAAGAAGTACTATAGGTACCCGATCTCAAGAAGAACTTGGTGTCCATTTCAGCAATGGAAGATAAAGGATTCAAGGTGGTTTTTATCGATGGAAAGGTACGTGTTTGGAAAAGAAATTTCAAGGATGATTTTACTCTTGGGTTCAGGGTTGACAGTTTGTTTATTAGCTATTAATTACTAATCATTATTGATACATTAATATTATTATTAAGGTTAATATTTAATATTTAAATATGTAATATATTAATACACTAAATGCTATTTTAATATTAATAATAATAATAACAAATTAAATATTCCTTTTATTATTAATATATACTATACTGAATATAAACTCAAATAGTAAACTGTTATTATTAATTTTGAATAATAAATAATTAATTAATTAAAAATTATTAAAAATAAATAAATAATGATTTAATCAAACTGCCGACATATACTAGCAGACATATCTCTATTAAATACTATTTAAAACCCTCATTAAAGCTCTTCTTCTTTCTTCATTCAAGTTTGTCCTGATGATGGATCCTGATTGGGATTTGAAACATTGATTAAAGAAATGGTTAATACTGTGGGTTCTCCAGCT